>JXSR01S014197.1:0-17727 GCA_000969725.1 Ophiothrix spiculata | reverse complement strand
GGTTCCTAGGGCCCCTCCCTTAAAAACACCCTTCCGGTATGAATTTTACGTTGAAAGTCTAGTCAATGATAAAACATTTAATAAGAAAAAAATTGAAAATCGGATGAACCGTTTTAAAATGGCGGCCCCAAAACCATTTTTTGTGTGGCGTCAAATATTTTCCAGCCAAACTTTCAAAAACCGTGTTCCCGAAGGAATTTTCGCATGAAATTGTGCTCAAATTTGCATATTGTAAGTACAATTACATTGCAAATATAAAATTAGAAAAAAGTTATTCGGTTTCGATTTTATGGGCAAAACAAATTTGAACAGCGCCCTCGAAAAATCACTTTATGTTAATTAGCACGAAAACGCCTGGGTCGATTTGAATTTTTTTGCCACTGAGGGACCCGCTGCGTTAAGTTTGACAGTTCTTCGCGTTTTCGCGCTACGCGCGAAAACCTGTGGTAGGGCCCCTAGGACACCCCCCCCCCTTGGTCACTTAAGTGTTAAACGTTGAAATGGAAAATGTTGAAAATTTAACCTTTCTTCTGGTTTTTTTGACCCCATTTGACCCCATGTAATAGTTCCCTCTATATTTTTTGTGAACAGTGACAAGATAATTCATGTCTCTAACTTTCATGATAAAAATCACTCAATTCATGCCTGAGATAACACCTCAGAATTTTGCCAAAAAAAGGAAAAGGAAAAAAAAAACCTCGCCAAAAACGATACCTGTCGAAGTCATCGGCAGGGTTATAAGTTACCTCGCTATACTCTGTCATTGCCCGATGAGCTTCAATATGCGTGACTGCTTGTACTCCAGCTCCGATAACAGCTAATATGTTGGAGTTTTCCGCTGCCAAATACTGAAAGATATAGAGACACACACACAAAAAAAATGCTCAGGAAGGGGTAATTGTATATTCTGGTTGAGTAACTATTCGCGTATAACGGGCCAACAAACGCAGAGCGCATGCACGAGTATTTTTGAACGAGCCTGTTTGACGGATATTCTCATTAATATTTGAAATACCAGACAAGATCGTACCTTTCATTTCTGCAATATAGGGTGACTTGACGTTTTGGTCTCACAGGGTTTAATTGTATCAAGTTTGATTTTAGGCTATGGTAGGAACTCAAGAAAACATATAATAGTCAGGTCACTTGTAACGTCTCGTCTTGATTATGGAATCAACCTATCAATTTCAAATTACTTGTCTATATTTATCAATGTGGAAGCGGATCCTCGCCTAAATATTTAAAATCATACATTCCTCTTAATAGTTTGCAATGTAGTTATGGCAACTATCTCCGTTCATCTAAAGATGCTACTAAGCTACATATTCCAAAAAAAAAAAAAACACATCGTTCCATAGGTGATGGGGCATTATTGGGCCAAGATTATGGAATGTGCTCCCAGTCTCTATAAAAGAAGAAACTTCCATTACTTAGTTTAAAAAGAAATTGAAAACCTATTATTTTCTCTAATCACTTGTAATTTCTCCTGATAGTGAACTACCGTGTACAATAGACCAGTAATCATAATACATTCTGTAATTTGTAGTGCATATTGTCATTTCATAAAGTTTAACCCATCTTTACCATTGTTAGCTCTCATGGTATCCGTCGCCCTGAGGGTAGACTGCCGGTATTTAACCTGCATTCAATCTTAGTCTTGTATATTTATTTCTAATATCATGATATCACCTATCATAGTGTAAGCTATTAAGGTTTCCACCCTGAGGTTTGACTACCGGTTCTCCACTGCTGGTAATATATTTATTATTGTAATTTTAAGAATACAATGTTAATGCGCTTAGACCGTGTTATAGTAGGCTTTTTTATTCCTATCTTCCTATCACCAAGCGCATATTGGTGATGGTAAGATTATATTTTGAGGGGATGGGTTCAGAACACAACTAAACAGCCGTATAATACTCAAATATGTTCAACATAATACTATGATCTAACCCTCATTAAATGACACGCCCTAAAAGTTACGAGGTGTCACGATTATAAAAATTCATTATAAAGAATAAGCGCACTATGAAAATTATATTTATGTATTGAAAAATGCTTTTGCAAGTTTTGGCAGTGGCGTAGCCAGCAAAGGGCAAGGGGAGCAGACTCCCCCAACAAAAAATCGAGCGGGAAATCGGGAAAGCGGGAAAGCAAGCGGGAAAACGGGAAGGAAAAGACAAATGAGAGAGCAGCTGCAAGACTGCTAGACAGGCCGGAAAAATGACATGTGCAATGTGAAAATGTGCAAAATTGCTTATCGCTTAAAACCTTTCATGAACACCTTCTCTAGAGAAAATTGAGTACAATTCTAGTACAAGATTAGAATGTGCACATTTGGAACATCATTCGAGTACATTTTAGTACAATTCTAGTACAAATTGTTGGTATCTTTTTAAGTGTTTGTACTAGAATTGTACTTAAAGTGTACTCGAACGATGTTCCAAATGTGCACATTCCGATCTTGTACTAGAATTGTAGTCGATTTGTACTAGAATTGTAGTCGATTTGTACTAGAATTGTACTCGATTTGTTCTAGAATTGTACTCAATTGTTACCTTTGTAGCCACTATAGAAGCTGCCGCAGTTCTCATCCCTGTTATAACATGCGCATCCATCGCCTGTTAAAAGTGCAAAGAGGACAGAAGACGCGTTAAAGAGTTTCCACAATTATTAAACTGATCAAGAACACACACACCCCCACACACCCACACATAAACAAAACAAAACAAAACAATAAGACGGCAGGTCGCAAGATTTCCATTTCCTTCATAAGAAATTATGCGCTCAGATATTAAATCGACCGTGCCCTTGATGTTTAACATGAATATTAATGAGTCTGAAAAATATTTTTAAAGCCCTATAAAATCGAAAATATAGATCTGGAAAACAAAACATGCTGCATATTTATGTAAATAAATTGTGTATATATAATGCAATAATTTTTTTGAAATATGTGTGACATTTCGAGCATTTTTACTACTAACTAAGTTATTTCACGCGATAAACCTTCAAAAGAGGCCTCTGATTTTCTCTAAAAATTATTGCATTGTAAAATATTATATTGCATATACTTTTATATCCAAATGTAGACTTTTTTTCTTCAAGTCCCGTGAATTCCTGCGATAAAATGTGATAAAACAAAATTGATGTAACGGTTGCGTTTTTACCGTTCTGACACATGAAAAAAACACACGATTTTTCTACAATTCTATCATTGCGCATGCGTAACCAACTATTTTAAATATGAAATTAATGAAAGTATAATGGGCAGTTGATGTTGAGTTAAACAATTGCTTAGCTATTAAAAAAAAAGCGGTGTCACACATCACCGTATTGAGCCAAAAAGTATGAATAACGTACAAAGTTCAGGCTATACGGTGGCGAGAAATTATATACGGTGAAGAAATCCATACAATTGAACGTATTGACTGACGAACATGAAACGAATAGACCGTACAATGACCGTACGACTTGCGGATAAGAAGCGAAAACGTTGTCTCGTCTCACTGAACAACACCGAATGAGAACCGGACGTGTTCCATACTAAACGAATAAATTCAGTATGAGGAACGTACAAAACAAATTAGTAACGTACGAATAGGCACAGAGACAATCGCCAAGGTAAATCCCCACTTGAAAATAATACCTCTTCACACTCTCCGGTTTGCAAGTTTCTTTATAATATTTCTCTAGTGCTGAGAGTTTTGACCTTGCTCAAAACAAGACAACGTACTTAACGTACTCAAAACGCATTCCCACCGGATGGATAACGAATTGAACGTATTTCTACCGAATGCATAACGAACAACACCGTACAGTAAAACATTGTACGTTATTCGTACGTTTTCGTCAATACGGTGATGTGTGACACCGCCTTAAGCACCTTTCTGGAATACGGGCCTCTATCGTTAAATACCCATTGAAGATAGGTAGGTAGGTCACATGTGACCAGGTCACTAAAATGCAACACCGCCCACACACACACTTTCGAAATTTTTCAATACTGGGGTGTCCTAGCTATAGTATTGACACATAGTGGTTTATGCGAACAAGTGTTTGAGACCAAACGTACATATACTTTTCCCGTCAATATTTTTCTGTTCGTGTTTTGTTTTTTGCAATAAATCTAAACCGCTTATAGCTTGGTCACAATAATCGTACGAGCGGCTTACAAGCGGTGTTTAGTACATCTATTAGGACCACGCGACGCCCTCGCTGCTCGCTTTACCCACTGCTCGTGGTCCTTTTAAACGGACTAAACACTAACAAAGTAAGCCAACTTAATGTGGGGAGGATAACAACATAAGCCTAATGTGTACAGAAAAAAAATTATAATAATAACTTTTTTTTTTATTTATTTGTTTATTTATTTATTTTTTTCTGTACACATAAGGCTTATGTTGTTATCCTCCCCACATTTAGTTGGCTTACTTTGTTTTTCTTTAGTTATTTAATTATGCTCTAAGTAACCTTCTGTATCAAGTTTGATCCTTGATGTGTTTTGTTACCTTGTCCGTTGGATCTACTTTATATCTAAAGGACTAAACACTGCTAGTAGGCTGATCGTACGATTATTGTGACCACAGCCGAGTGCCACCAAGCACCTCGGAAGTATGGGGTCTTTCGGTGACAAATTTGGTCGAAAAAGGGATCTTTCAGTGACAAAGTGCAAAAAAGGGGGTCTTTGGATGAAATTCACCTAAATGTAGGGTCTTTCCGGGCCAAAATGGCCACAAATTTGCGGAATTGTCAACGATGTTTGCAAAATTTTCGACGAATTGATCAAATTTAGAAAATGGTGGGTCTTTGAGTGGTAAAAGTTGTTTTGGTGACATGGAAGTTTTAAATATATATAGGGGATCATTAAGTGAAAGTTGGTAAAATAGTAGGTCGTTTTGGTGGCACATGGTCCGTACCTCGAAACTGAGTTATCACCCCCCCCCCCCGTTGATATGGTATACGAAAGGAAAGGTACCTAATATCGGCTCTTCATACTTGCCTGCCATTTGTATTGCATAGCTGGCCAATATGCTGCCATGGCTTGATGGAGCCAGTTGTAGGGTATAATGGTGTCATATTGCTTCTGTATGGCCATAGACAGTACTGCCAGGGATGTGCCAGTGTAGAGTGTACGAACAGAGATTGTGGCTGCTCTCACCTCTGTTGCTGTCAACAATGCACTCTACCCATGGTTGTTTGGACAAGGGCAAACAAACCATGTGAGAGCCCCGTCCTTCGGAGGGGACGTTAAGCCGTCGGTCCCATATATGGGAGAGTCACACCCATATACGCTTGTCACAGCTAAGTTCGTGAAGAGTAGGGTATTGTACCCATAGCTGTCCCTTTTTCGTCCCGGTGCTGTCTATATACTCACAATCTAACTACAGACATGGGCGTCATTTGAGGGTGGGGGACACAATATCAAATGTCCCCCCCACGTTTTTGAACTCGATATTTAATACAGACGATTTATTTCCAAATTTTTACAAAAAAACGTGTTAGGAACACCCTTAGAATGCAAAAATCGCTAGGGCTTCAGGGGGCTTCGTCGTGTTAGGAACACCCTTAGAATGCAAAAATCGCTAGGGCTTCAGAGGGCTTCGCCCCCTGACCCCTATCAAACTTAATACAAACGATTTATTTCAAAATTTCTTCACATTACCCACATAAATACGTGTTAAGAACTCAGTTTACTAAGTTGTAAATTTCTTCACATTACCCACAAAAACACGTCTTAGGAACACCCTTAGAATGCAAATAACGCTAGGACTTGACCCCCATCAAACTTAATACAAACGATTTATTTCAAAAAAATTTCACATTACCCACATAAATACGTGTTAAGAACTCAGTTTACTTAGTTGTAAATTTCTTCACATTACCCACAAAAACACGTCTTAGGAACACCCTTTGAATGCAAATAACGCTAGGGCTTCAGGGGGCTTTGTCGTGTTAGGAACACCCTTAGAATGCAAAAATCGCTAGGGCTTTTTAAGAGTGTAGGCCAAAGCCCCGATTCTCATCATTTCCTCATCTTATAGAAATGAGAATGTCAATCAAATTGAAACCACCATGTGGTCACTCGGTTACTTGAAATTCGTAGTCCTGCTTCCTTTCATCATGTTCATTTCTTTTCTAGGGTCTCTGATCAGTATCAATTACAAACTTGATTCCACTTGTAATACCTACTGCCACCTGTCAAATCAAATTAGCTTTGTTGTAACAAAAACCCATGTTGTTATCTTGCTAAGTTCAATTTACAACCTTCAAGTACATTCCAGTGAATCTGGGTGAATTATGAATTGTTTGATTGTAATCTTGAACTTTTCAGACATAACTACATTGATCAAACTTTAGGAAGCTGGGGGGAGGGCGTCAAAGTATAATATCTTTAACTAGGCAAAAACGTAATAGTCACGTGCCAAGCCGGGAAATTCAATTCTTCTTCCCGCTGATTTTAGTGCAAAGAACCCGCTCACTACTTACAATAAATCACTATTTTTGTGAAAATAAAGAATAGTTGTAATTGATTAAATTCATGAATGTCAATATAAAACTCATATCTAACACATAATATAAAGTAGAAGTTATGAATTTTATCATATAAGCGAAAAAAGAGAGATTTTTGGACTAAAAGTTTTTCGGAAAAAACCTGAACATTTTCACTCATAAATATCACATTTTCACCTCGGAGAATTCTCCTTTTCGACATCTGAATATACATATGTGTACTCAAGAGCCTTGGGAATCCTACAGCCGACTAAATGGTTGTACATTTATATGGAAGTATATTAATTAATTTTTTCAAAAAAAATGGTAACTTTGACATGATTCATGTTGCTTGTGAGCGATAAGTAACGGACCGGGCGTACATATGTTATACACAAGTTCAATGACAGGTCACTTGTCACACGTACAGGTTAATTAGATGCGAGAAATAATATGAGATCGCATGTTTTTCACCGAGCGGCACGTGTTAATAGCTAGCCAATGGCAAAAGCAGAAACACTTTCTCGACTACCGATTCATGTAATGGTGTCAGAAAATAATTAATTTGAGCCTTTTTACATGTCTAATCTACCGTTTAGTGTTACCAACCCCCCTAACGGATGATCGCCGATTGCACTAAAACGCAAAACAAAGCGACCCTGAGCATTTTGGCAATTGTTTTTACAAAAATCGCGGGTACCACCTAAGGTGGGGTTATGGTAGGCCGTCAAAGTCGACGGGTAGGGGGGTGGGTGCCACCTCGGAAAATTTTAAGTCGCCATTTTGAAAAATATCTGCATGCTATTGACTTGAAACTTACAGAACATGTTAGAATTGTTGATTCCTTCATTTATTAGCAAAAAACCCGACGAAAATCGGACATTTAGAACTTTTATAGCGATTTTTTGAAAATTTTTGAAAAAGTGGCAATTTTTGCCAAAAGTCGATTTTTTTCGATCCGGAAAACTTTATGACGTCATAATTACGTAACGCCTTGACCGATTTTCATGATCTTCAATGGATAGAGGAGACCCTACCCTATACTATAGTACCAAACCATATAACTTTGGGGGTCCCAAGTTCAAAATCACAGGGGGGGGGGGTAACCACCCCCCTCAGGAAGACGTGTTACAGAAAAAGGCTTAGGAAGACGAGGGTTAAAACACAGTTTTTCCGTTATATTCCTTAGTAACATAATAGTTGTGCAAAACAATTTAAAGGAACATGTAGGCCTATCGGTAAATGTCATAGTTAAATGTTTTATGAAAACATTAACATGATCTCAAAATACATATTTGTTTTATTATATGATTGGATGAAATCTTCATAAATCTTAATATGAGCGAAAAGATGTGCTTGCAAACATTTTATCACATCGTTTTCAAGATGATCTCAAATTTAGAAATACTTTTAAAATATTTTTAGAATACAATATTTCAATAATGTTTGTAAAATATTTTTTCAATGAAAATTACTTTTTGCAACCCATTGACAAGTAAGTCAGCATGCCCATGTTACAAGTAAGTGTGGAAAATGTAAAGAAATTAATCAACAGAGTTTGACAATGGTACTCTATTAACACCCTTAGTTAATCCTGTAGAAAGCTAGAACAAGTACCGTTCCCCACGGATCGTCCCTTCCACGGACCCAACAATGAGCCCAGGCAACATAGTCTTTGTCAAAGACTAGATTTATGTTATTTTCTGAGTCACTAACATCGAGCGCCGAATGCGCGAGACTTGCTCGCCTTTCGCCGGATGCCAGGGATTTGCGAGCGCCGAAGGCGTTGGTGGTGTGCTTGTAAGTTTCTAGTGCCTGGATGGTGTGTTAGCATGTTCATAGTAAAAGGGTCTGTAACACAGACTAAGGCAGCAACGCGCTGCCTGGGCGAACTTTTGAGTGTACTGGTAGTGGATGAAAAAAATAGACACAAACTTATATATATATGTATGCAATAAAAATTGTCAAAGCATAGGCCTTCTAAAACAGAAACTAAGTGAGAGTATGATATGAAACTCGTATGATAGCAGCTTCTATTCTGTGAAAATTTTTATATAAGCACGCCTGCTTTTGGGCTAGTGCACTTTCTTTCGAAGGTAGTCAATCTTTAATAGTATGCTGTTATGTATGCAATATCATTTTTTGAAATTAGTTTGTTTTGGTCTACAGAATTTGAAAAGATTACCAGGAAAAAAACCCGCACCTGACCCCATCGGAAAAAAAATGTTATATCACCGCATGCTTGTCCTGACAAAAAAGAATATGAATTTTATATTCTGTTGATAAGAAAATATTTGTTTTAAAAAGTATTATTTTGAATGGCATGAGATCGGATAAGGCCAGATTCAAAATGTTTAGGATGTTTTAAGGGTCATTAGAGACATTATGACCTAAGATCGTCAAGGTTTTCCCTTCAAGTTGACTGTCATTATGTTCAAAGCCCATTATCTAAGCAGTCTCCTGACAATTAATTTGATATCTTGTACCCAGACAATTTGTTCGTCCTCACATGAGGTCAACTGTGCCACAATTTGGTATATAGAAAAAAAGCAATACTTGGAAATGAATGTGTTATTGTTGAATTGAATACCAGGCAGTGACAGGCACTGCATGATAAGATTTTCTTTATTACATTTAAGAGGAGTGATCCTCACGGGTATACCCAACAGTGATAAACACTTTACAAGGGGTACCCCTACAATGACCAGAACGGGGTTGTGAACAATCAGGGGTAGAATACCCTACTCTTTACGATACTGACTGCGATTACATGTACAGGTATGACATTTCTGTACATGGAACCGACGGCTTTACGTCCCCTCCGACGACAATCTCTCATGAAATATTCACCCAACTCTAAATACTTCATGTAAGGGGCGGATAAGATCGAATATCTGACCCACCAAGTCAGACAAACACCTTAGCAAAGATCCAGATTCCATTCCAGCAAGGCAACCCTCACCGGGAATCGAACCCGGGCCCAATGCGTGCAAGGCGAGATTGCTAACCACTACACAAATTATTGCCGATGACTTCGGCAGGGTATTGTTTTTGAGGAATTTCTTTCTTCTTTCTTTACCCTGCCAAAGACTTTGGCAGGGTACTGTTTTTCACGAGTTTCTTACACTCGCAGCTGTGTTCTGTATCTCTAAGAATCTCATTTATGTCACATGACCTTTCGGGGTCAAAAGGTCATGCAGGGGTCACATATGCGATTTTGGTTTAAAACGTTTCAACTCCAACAGAAAATGAGCAATTGCAATTTGGTTTTGGCACAGGCATTGTCTTTGGTTAGCGCACAAAAGTCAGTTGTTTAAACAAATTCAGATATCATTAAGGGTCACTTCCGGGTCAAATTTGAAAATATTTGGAAAAATCATCAAAAATCAGTATCTTTCTAGTGCAAGGTGGTATAATTATTCTACTTGCACAGATAGATTGGCAAAAATATACAGAACAAATGTAGGTGACCTTTGACCCCAAAGTTCATAGGTCAAAGGTCAAATTATAAAAATGCTCCGATTGCCTTGACAATTGTTATGCAGGTACTTTACAGCATCTTGAACAGCCTAAGCACATTCTAAAAATCATCCGAGGTCATTAAGGGGGTCAAAGGTCAAATTATCAAAATGCATCGATTGACCTGAAATTTGGTATGGATGTACTTTAGGACATCCTGAGCAACATTTACACGTTTTAAAAATCACCCAAGGTCATTAAAGGGATGTTAAGGGGTCAGAATGGGTCAAAGGTCAAATTACCGAAATGCTCTGATTGACCTGAAATTTGATATGGATGTTCATTAGGACATCCTGAGCAACATAAACACATTTTAAAAATCATCCGAGGTCATTAAAGGGGTGTTAGGGGGTCAAAAAGGGGTCAAAGGTCAAATTACCAAAATGCTCCGACTGACCTGAAATTTGATATGGATATACTTTAGGACATCTTGAGCAACATAAAATATATATTTAAAATCATCCGAGGTCATTAAAGGGATGTTAAGGGAGTCAAAAGGGGTCAAAGGTCAAATTATAAAAATGCTCCGATTGACCTGAAATTTGATATGGATATACTTCAGGACATCCTGAGCAACATAACCACATTTTAAAAATCATCTTAGGTCATTACGGGGTATTTCAGGGGTCAAAAGTAAAATTACCAAGATGCTCCGATTGACCTGAAATTTGATATGGATGTACTAAAGGACATCCTGAGCAACATAAACACGTTCTTTAAGGGGGTCTTAAGGGAGTCAAAAGGGTAAAAAGGTCAAATTACCAAAATGCTCGAGTTGACCTGAAATTTGATATGGATGTACTTTAGGACATCCTGAGCAACATAATCAAATGTCAAAAATCATTTGAGGTCATTAAGGGGATCAAATGTCATTTTTCCAACATTATTAAAAATCAATATCTGCCAAATGCAAGGTGGTATACTTGCACAGATAGATTACTAAAAATATACTGAACAAATGTAGGTGATCTTTGAAAGGTCAAATTTTCAAAAATGCTCCGATTGGCTTGACAATGGGCATAGAGGTACTTTAGAGTATCCTGAACAACATACAATATGTTTTTAAAATATCCGCGGTCATTAAGGGGGACAAATGGGGATCAAAGGTCATTTTCCTAAAATCATTAAAAATCAATATCTGCCCAGTGCAAAGCGGTAGAATTATTCTACTTGCACAGATAGATTGCTTAGGTACACAATTGCATCTATTCTGGCAGAATTGCGCTGTTCTTGAAAAAAATGAATGGAGCATTGCCATTGAATGAGGACATTTTGTAAAAAAGAGCACAAACCTGTACCTCACTATGGCAGTTGTGTCCAGATCTCTTCAGAGGTCTAGTTTCTTTCTTACCCTGCCGAAGACTTCGGCAGGGTATTGTTTTTGACGTGTTTCTTTCTTTTTTCTTCTTCTTCTTCTTTCTTTCTTCTGGCAAACACTTTGATTATGTCTTATATCTCCGGCAAACATTGACCGATTTTGACCATTATGGTGAAGGGACCAGGGCCATAACATAAATGTTATTTTGCTCGAGTCTGAGTAGGTTATCATACTATCTTGGGCAAATTCGCCATAGGGCCAACTTGCCCCGTGTGGTAGTGGACGAACCCGCCCCATAGTCCCAGTTTTGACTTATCCTCGTGGTATACCAACAAAACAAAGAATAAAGAGGATTTGATCTCATGATATGTTGGACATGTACCATACCTCGTAATCAATAGTAATAACCTGAACCAGCGAAGTAATATTTTGACACTAGTATAAAATTACTTTTGCTCAAAAAGATTACTACGGTAACTCGAAAACTCGTTTTTTTTTGATAACTCACACAAACAGCTGAGTTCAGGCTTGTAAATGTCATGGTAAATTTCAAATTGATGCTTTATGCATAACCAAAAACCACCAGTTACATAATCCCCCCAAGGTCACGTGAACAGAAACACGAGGTGGGCCAACCCGCCCCGAGGGCCAACTTGCCCCACCCTCCCCTTTATGGCATCTGAATTTGAGGTGGTTTCTCACATCATTGAGATTACTTACTGCTTTTGGTAAACCAGAAATCGGATCAAACAGAATTATTACTCCAGCCAGGATGGGTAATCCGTTGTTAGCGTTGCCAGGAAAACGAGATATTATTTTGGTTGTGATCACGTCATCATTTACGCTGTAAACAGGTTTCGTATAAAGTACACTGAAACGACAAATGTATAAAGTACGAGTTTGCAACTATTCCCGAAAGATTTTTAGCTAAATCAAGGTTTTATTTCTCGTCAACAGCACGACTAATTGAACTGTTCTGATTGAAAGCTGCAATGATGCGTTTTAGTCATGGACAGTTGATGCTCAGTTAAACAATGGTTTAGCTAAACATCTTTCTGGAATTAGGGCCTTACTATATAATTTTCTATAAATCACGTTTTTAAGTTAAAACTGTATTGAGAGAAGACATTGTCATTAATTATTATCGTCATTTACATTGTATATCGTCACCCTAATAAAATAATGGCGTAAGTAACAAGATGGCGAAATTGAGATTATTGAATAGATAAGTTCCTTAGACTAAGAGGGACCTATTGTGAGCATTGTTTAAAAAAATGCGGCTTTGAACATCTGCTAATAAACCAAAATGAAAATGGCCTATCTGACGCTTGTGAGATACGCCATTTTATCATAAATTGGCGTATCTAACATTTATGATCACTTACGCCATTTTCATTGCTCCATTCATCCACAAGTAACAGCTTTATTCAGTTCAGTAGATCCAAAATAAACAAGGTCAGTGCAATAGCATTTTGTTGAAGCTGTTTACGACATCCGCCAAGTGATGTATACTCTTTTACAGTCTTGGCGTTGTCACTAATACTAGTGAAGCGTTTAATTTATACGGTTTGAATTGCGAGTATACAAATTCGAGTAATAGATCAGTCGTGGTCCATTGGCTCGGAATAGAAGTCACGGCTCTTGCTCAGTCATGCCAGTTACAGACATAATGCAATCATAATTGATTACGATAGTTCCTCCCATTACCTTCTCATCCAGAGGGCGGAGGGGGGGGGGGGCACTCAAGTATAATGCTGCAGACATAGTGAAGCAGCGACTGGAAAAAAACGGTGGGTGGATTAGCATCACAGATACACAAACGTACGACAAAACACTTTTCATGGTCCCCATCCCAAACTCAATCGCTGTGGAAAACAATATTAGTTGCATGAGTAACAGTCCACTATAATGTTGTATAGAGACAGCGTGAACCCAGGGTCTCCTACTCCGCTCCCGATAATACCCAGTCAAGAATACGTCAGTTCCAGAAACCCACAATTTCAAAGAAAATTAGGCAGAAGTTCCCGAGACCTCAATTCGGACAAAAATGTTCCTTCCATAGACCCTTTTTAACCGAAATCCGTTCCGCGGGACGCTGTGTTGGATATCGCGCGCGGACATAGCTCCCAATTTTTTAAGTGCCCCCCCCCCCCTTCCCCGGATTGTAACCACAGTTTTCTGAAACAAAAATATACCCCTCTTCCCCATCCGTCATAAATCGGGATTTTAGCGGAACGTACCCTATTTCTAGAAAATTACTGTTTTTGATACCCCAAATCGTTGTCACCTGATTCACCCTTCAATCATCAAAAACAACCCTAATTCACCATTTTCTATGCCTGCAACATTATACTTGGTTGCACCCGGGGTCACCGCGACACCCCTATTAAAACAAAACTTTAGTACCCCGCCCCACCTTCCCTTCGTACAAGTTTGTTTACATGTAAAGTATTGACTGGTTTATTTTATATCATGATTACAGTGATTTGAGCCATGCAATAGTTTGTACTATTGCATGGCATGAAACAAACCTGTGTGATATCATGATATAAAACAAATATTGAATGCCTATGCTCGTGCAATAGTATGAAATATATCATTCGGTCAAATTTGGACTGATCCATTTCACTCGGCTACGCCTCGTGAAATAGAAAAGTCCAAATTTGACCTCATGATATATTTTGTACTATTGCACTCTCAGGCATTAAATATTTGTATACCATCAACTTGCGAATCAGATAGGCCAAAATTTTATTAGCGTTTGGTTACCATTGGCGTTCCCTATTACTGCCTAACTCGCAGTCCATGTAAAATGGCATATCTAACAACTTGACATATGATATAATGGCCTATCTAACACATATTTTGGCCTATCTAACATTATAAAACGGCCTAAGTGATGTTTGATAGTTACGTAATACATATTTTTACATGTCAACATAGCCATGATAGTTGCTTTGTATCATGACGTTTTTACCCAAGAAATGATCAATGAAATCACTAAACCGACAAAACTAGACTGTTTTTCTTAATTTCCTCAAAAGTGAAAATTATCAGATACGCCATTATTTTATTAGGGTGACGATATACAAATGAAATTAATTTGAAAAGCTAAAGTTTAATCTATAGACACTGCGCTTAAAGTTTACAAAAATGTTGAATCATTTTGTAATAGATGACTTTCGTGTGTCCCATAATGCATCTTGAAAGTACCACAAATACGGGACCTTGTGACGTAATCTTGCTCAGTCTACCATATTAGAAGTTCTGCACATTGCGCATAACTCGACAGTGCAGTTTACGGTACTTTCAAGATATATTATGGGACATACGAAAGCGGTATATTGGCTAAATTTTTCTAGTGGTACTACTTCTATTCTCGAGGAACAGTAGCTTACCCGTTATTTTCAGAAATTCCTACTTTCATTCTAACTGGTTGAACAACGCCTCCTTTAGACCTTTCAGAATATTTGACGAAGGCATTTTCAATCAAAGGAAATAATTCTCTGTATGTTAGCAACTGTTGAATGTCTTTGCTGTTAAACCACTCCATTTTGGTCAAATCTTATTGCAATATTAGGAACTGAAACAAAGGTAAGATAAGAATCCCTTTAAAAAAGAATGGTATAGAGATATGATGAAATATTTTGATATAGGATTTAGCTATCGTTACAATGAAGGTTTGAACTTGTGAGAAAATGAACTTGATAATGATGGTTTCAAGACTATGAATATGTGCTTTCCTAAATCAAAGATTTACTTTTATATCTTTGAAAATGTATGTCATGACAAATAGATGGAACCTGCTTCCACAAACCATAATGTCAACAATATAAGAACGAACACACTAACCTCTGTTCGTTTTCCCCTCATGAAGTATCTACCCCCGCCATATACGATACAAGATATAGTTTGGTGCTCTGCACCAATGTGTGTCTCGCATGCATGCATGCATGATGTTGACTAGGGGCCTACGGTTCCGGACTATGGCTTCCAATTTGTCAACTCCACTCACCGAATGACTTTCTTTTTTAATTTTTGCAAATTCTCACTGAATCCACCCCTCTTTTTCAACATGCTTACTGGTTTTATAAATACAAGGCACAAACGCTCTCATTGAATAACCCCCAATTTCCGAGGAAAATGCTGAATGACCCTTATAAATACATTTTTTTTGCAAACGCTCTCACCGAATGACCCTCTTTTCCAGGCTCAGCTCTTTTCAGAAAATAAATGTTCTCACTATAAATGACCACCTCTTTTCATATTTCATTAGAAGATTTTGGCGTATACGCACCTCTTCAACTTTATCATAATTGCTCTTATTGGCGCAAGATCAAAAACCTTAGCGCGAACGCTGCTAATCCCCCTTGAATAATCATCTCCCCCTTCTGAGGCTGTTGCCGCACATTCCCGTTACGTTCCGGAATTTGATTGGCCCCGGGCTCATAGTACACAATTGAAAAACATGTACATGTATCAGCGATTTTTTAATAAAATAGTTTTAAAAACTGATGAAAATCATTAAAAGAAAACAATTAGAAGGAAAAGAACACAGTTTTTAGACTTACCGGGATTATCATTTAACTTGATGTCGGTGGCACTTTTAAGCTTCCGTAGGAATTTTACAACTACATAATTTGTGTGTACCGCCCATGACCAGCTATTGCGTGATGGATGCATGGACAATGAAGTGAGTCTCGCAAAATAATTTACGTATTACCTTTCACATTCAATAATTATAAAAATAATAATCAGGATATATTTTGATTTTTGGGGTTGATCGCTCAACCCAAACGGTTTTGAAATCTTTATATTTTTATAGGCCTACATGGGCAAAATTTTAATATTTTGTACATAGTAAAAAGTCAACATTTTTGAATGAGCGGTTAACTTACTTACAGTTCACTCTACATGTTATAGCCTGATCTCAGTGTGATCTATTTATAAATTAACGGTTTTAAATGAATTACAGGAGGACTTTAGAAATCGGGTACGATCTTAATAATTATCAGCATTATCAGAAAAAATATTCTAAAAGTCATGAACTTGCTTGCAATGTACCACTGATTTATTCTAAATGACAATTATCAGGCTTTACCTATCACGTGCTCCTCCATAAATACATGGTCGGCGCTGAACACAACCCTTAATAGTCCCGCCCTGCTGGGCGAGACAATTATGCAGTGACATTTTTGATCAACCGTGCATTTGATGTTTAACATGAATATTAACTAGTCAGAAAAATATTTTTAAAAGCCATATAAAATCGAAAATATTGTTGTGGAAAACAAAACATGTTATGTATTATTTGTGTGACATTTCTAGCAATTTTACTGGCAAGTTATTTCACGCGATTAAATTTCAAAATAGGCCGGTGATTTTCTCTAAAAATCTCAGTTCGGTGTTAAATATATATTTATGCCGATCCGTTTGTGATAAATTAAAATTCATGTAAAATCTTGGATTTTCAACCGATAATCCAAGATTTTCGAGTTACTGGACATTTGGCGTTGAAAATCTTGGATTATCAAATTGAAAATCTTGGATTATCGAATTACTGGACATTTGGCGTCGAAAAACCTGGTTTATCAATTGATAATCCAAGATTTTCGACTTTTACAAAGGTAAGATAAGAATCCCTTTAAAAAAGAATGGTATAGAGATATGATGAAATATTTTGATATAGGATTTAGCTATCGTTACAATGAAGGTTTGAACTTGTGAGAAAATGAACTTGATAATGATGGTTTCAAGACTATGAATATGTGCTTTCCTAAATCAAAGATTTACTTTTATATCTTTGAAAATGTATGTCATGACAAATAGATGGAACCTGCTTCCACAAACCATAATGTCAACAATATAAGAACGAACACCCACTAACCTCTGTTCGTTTTCCCCTCATGAAGTATCTACCCCCGCCATATACGATACAAGATATAGTTTGGTGCTCTGCACCAATGTGTGTCTCGCATGCATGCATGCATGATGTTGACTAGGGGCCTACGGTTCCGGACTATGGCTTCCAATTTGTCAACTCCACTCACCGAATGACTTTCTTTTTTAATTTTTGCAAGTTCTCACTGAATCCACCCCTCTTTTTCAACATGCTTACTGGTTTTATAAATCCTTGTAAATGTTTGTGATAAATTAAAATTCATGTAAGGGTCGCTTTTGGTTACCATTCTGACACATGATAAAAACACAAAATTTCTATAATTATATCATTGCACATGCGTAACCAATTATTTTAAATCTACAAAAAAATGTTTTTAAATACCCATTAGTTACTCATTCAGCTAGCTAGTCTAGTGGTTAGCGCATCGGACTTTTGATTTAAGAACCGTCTATGGCGCGCCTAATGTCCAGTAACGTCGAAAATCTTGGATTTTCGA
>JXSR01S014194.1:3085-34917 GCA_000969725.1 Ophiothrix spiculata | reverse complement strand
GATCGTGGCTAATACCTTTAATATTCTTCAACTTGATACTATTTATAATCCTACTCCTAAAAAGGAGATGGTATCTTTTGATTTGATATTAGAATCAAATGAAATTCTAATTGATCATAATGATCTTGCCGTCGTCATTATTCTTGTTGTTGTTGTTGCTGCTGCTGCTGCTGTTGTTGTTCTTTGTTGTTCTCACTATTTCAACGAATATTTTAAAAAGGCGTTCTTATATACATAATTATTAAACAAGACACGCAAATGATCCTAACAGCGCCTTCAATGATAAATAATTTACTGATAAAGCTATCCGTACAAGTGGTACTCTCTTTTTGGAATTCATTATCATGTAAAATTAAAAATTGCAATAATCTGAAACAGTTCCGAAATCAACTTAATATAATAGTAATTTAGTTCGTTTCGTTTTTGATGTTTTTTGATATTATTCTGATGAACGTTTATGTACATTTTTATGGAAATAATAACGAATCTGAATATGAATCATCTTCTTGTTTGGTGAAAATTTGAATAAATCCTCCCAAGAATCTTTTATAAAATTGATAGAAAAACATGTGGAAATATTAAACAATACTGGTCAGATGACCACTATTAAAAACGCTTTAGCGTCATACATCCGTCAAAATTTGCATAATACGACATTTTTGACTTGAACCGTATCTTGTGTAACTATTCAACCGTGCATTGGCTCGCGCGGTTTTGCGAGTAGTCTGATATGGGATTCATTTTTGAATGATGACCCTAAACTGTGTTTAATTACTTTATAAAAAGAAACTGATTTGTTAGCACGTCTTGGAGTACAGACAGATGGGGATGCAGTGAAACAAGATGCCATGACCAATTTCAACCTTTCCCACTGAGAAAAGGCGTTTCACTCTTTGGGTCTATTTTTTAAACCAAAATTTCAGCAAATTGCCAGTATTAACTCATATTCGACAAAAGCAAGATCTTTCAATGGATATACCAAAGTTTGGTCATATACGGGCATAGTCTGTGCCACAGCACGAGATGTTAGGCCTATGTGTGTGTGTCATGTATCAATGGGTAAACTCTTGCAGTGAACAAGAAATACCCTGCATCGATATTATCGAAGAACAGTAACCTTAAAAGTAGCTGTCATAGCTAATCAAATCCTCGAGAGCTTCAAACCCTCTGAAATTCACCGATTTGGTAAAAGTAAAAAGAACTGTTTAAAAAAAAACCGACTCAATTGGTGATTTTAAAACAATTAAATCTTCGGCCCCATGAATCGAGTTGTTTCCAATTGAGTTATCTTTTACTATTACCCAATTGACTTAAGGTGTCTGGTCCATGAAAGATCTGACCGAAGATTTCTAGTAAAAATTGGCATGAATGATATTTTATCGCTGTAGAACCGATTTTTAAAATAAAAATTGGGGGATCACCGGACTCGTTTTTGCATGAGAGTCGGTCTAAAAACAGCATTTTTGGAGGTTTTTTGGGAAAAATTAGTACAGAGGTTTATGGGAAATGTGGCAAAAGTGACATTATTAAGTGTTGATTCAAAAAATCTGCCCGAGCATTTTTTTAATTTTTTCACAAAAGTTGCGCACAAGTATGTTCTTTCAAATAAAAAAAAATAAAAATTGGGGGTCACCGACTTAATTTTCCAGAAAAATATTAAAATACGGCAATTTGTATCTTCAAAATACTACTCAGAGTATGAGTGCATGCGTATTGCGACACTTACCAACTCGGAAACTAGCGCGTACTGGTACGCGTGGACGGTGCGTGGACCAGACACCTTAATGACCAAAAAGGCAATAATACTTATTGATAACAACCCAAATGAATAAAAAGAGCAAAATTCATTTTTTTTTTCAAAATGTTTTATTCCAGTTATTTCCCCCTTTCCCAGAATATTTTCATAGTATATATATTATAATTATAAAACTATATTCAATATTTATATTTTATTAACATCAGTAGTTACCGTCCTAAACCATGTGAAAAGATAACATTGTAGATTCCAATAGGTCAAACTAGAGCATTTTCAGGTTCATTTAAGTATATCTGCACTCAAATTAGTCATGAACAACACAGCAATATATGACATGTTACATTGAAAGGTACAAGTTGTCTACTTTTAACAAAATTCAGATTTTCGTGTCATTTAAAGGGGAATCATATAATATCTTATCTTAACTCGTGAAATTGAAGTTTGGGTTTTGAAGTTATCATAAAAAGTGACAATAATGTTCTTGTATATCATTTTCTTTATTATTTGCTTGTTTATTTTTTCTGTATCTCCAAATATGTAGACCAACAACATGTACCTTTTGATGTAACGCGTCACATATATATTTTAAAGGGAAAGTATGGATTCTGTCGTTGAACATTCACTGACATGTCTTTGAAATAATAAAGGTGATTTTATCTGCAGTTTGTACTTTAGCTGATTAGGAAGGCATCTTAAACAAAAGTACGTACAAATTGGAAAACATGAAAAGAGATATTTGCATATCCGTTTTTGATCACGTTAAAGTCTATTGCACATAATACGATGAAGCTTCAGACAGACGATAGCAAAAGGAACTTAATTTTTTCTAGTTCTAATTTCTGGTTATACCAGTTAGTTAACTCAACCAAAATGCTATCATCAGTAGATAGTATTCATTAAAATGGCACAACAGTCATGGTATGAAAATTGACGCATGATATTTTAAGTGAGATGCCTATCTAGTCAAAAAGATATATATTCATTTATATATATAAAGAGTACACATATTAAAGTCTTAAAATTGCACCAGTACCTATACTTGAATTTTGAAATCAATGATATATATTTACATAGTGCGAACAATACTGCATTAACATGATTAAAGCACCGACACACGAATGTTCTGAATCTGCGCCATGGCAAAGTAAAAGCGGTTAAACAAATAGAAAAAACATACACATTACACTTTAACACTTAAGTGGTCAAGGTCCTATACATGCCCGTTAGCGGTCAAGGGGGGGGGGGGTGTCCATATGGACCCAACACCGAAAAAGCGCTTTTGCGATGGAATTTTACGTTAATTATGCTAATTAGCATGGGAAGGGGTGGGTCGATTTGAATTTGTTTGCCATTAAGTTAAGGGTATGTAAAGTTAGACAAATACATAGAAGGCTGATGAAAAATTGCTTCGCGTTTTTGCGCTGACGCGCAAAAAAACAAATGTTTGGTCCATATGGACCCCCCTTGACCACTTAAGTGTTAAACAACATACGAACATTGAAAGAGATTTGAATACATATCAAAAGTTATATATAAGTTGGAAGAGCGCGGTTCAGTTTACATTGGAAGATCACGGTTCGGAAGTGCATTGGTTTATGGAAGACTTTCACATAATTCAACAAACAAAACAAAGGTTTGTATTTGCCCCTGTACGTCAAAAGGGCCAATTAACAATTGCTCAAGTTATAACCTATATATTTAAATTGTTAATAAGATTAAAATAACAAAAATAATGTGCGATTCTGTTGTCTTAGGAAAAGACAGTAGAGCTTATCCAGAGGTTGCGATCATATTGTCACCAGGACGCAGTAACGTCATAAGTGATAATTTGAAAAATATGAAATTCTATATATAATTCATATTACAATTTATGGCAAACATTAGTAAGTACATATCCAAGAGGATATTTTGACAGAAAATGACTTTATAGTAAGCCGTCAATTTATATGTCACTTACGACCGCCCTTTTGCATCCATACAACGATGTGATTTTGTGGAGACACTTGATGAAATACACTGTAAAGGTTTTGATGATTTATGTAAATAATGTGTCCTATCAGTTTAGATATTTCACCGGTGTTTCACAAGATATTACTCATTCTGATTTCAATTTTGATGCTATATTCCGAAATGTAATCGTTAACTTAAAAGTTACACAAACCGTTACAATTAGTTTGAATGATTCATTGCAGCAGCAGTTTGGTTCCATAAATATTGATTTAAATTGCAGCATTCATAAACAACAATATTTGAAACAAGACTGCTTACGTCGTCAAATAATCGTAATAAGTAATTTCCCTAATCTTTGTGAAGTTTGTCAACATAACTCTGTCTTATGTCATCTTGCATGGTAACATTCTCATCACCACATTGTACATCACTTTCATCATCGTCACTGATAACATTAATAGACAAATCTTCTGGTTCCTCTTGTTCTGGCGGATGGACAACTTCCACACGTTCAATTGCATCATGTTCATTATCAACTGCGTGGCCAGCGGCAGAACACTGAGCTTGTTTTCTGTCACATTCTGCAGGATGACGTGATCTGATGTGGCGGTCAAGATCCCTCCGCCTGACCAGAACTTTACCGCAGTATTCACATCGATAAGGCGTGTCGCCTTCCGCGTGCAATCGTACGTGTTTATTTAAGTTACTCGGATCACCAAATGGACGAAAACATACCTTACATTTTAAAGGCTTGTATCCTGTATGAGTACGCAAGTGGATTTTAAGTCCATATTTTCGAGAGTAAAGTTTACCACAATATATACACAAATGTCCTTTCTTGTTCTTGTCTGTTTCATTTTGAGAATAAGCAAATTGCGGATCACCTATCGGAAATGGTGCTCGTGCAGCATTATTTGTCAGAGTTCTTTCTAAAGCAGCATATTTATTTAAGTCCATTTCAGGCGGTGGGGTTAGAAGAGCCGACGGTGGAGTTGTGCTTGATTCACCTGACGATGTTGGCGGGAATTTCAAAAATCCGGGATATTGGAATGTATGGCCTAAACCATTAAAAGGTTCGCTGTGTCTTGCATGTGTAGGAAGAATATGTGGAAGACGTGGAATTGGAAAGCCTGGTGGGGGAAAGAACCTATAGGGATAGCCCATATAAGGATCAACCCCTAAAGGTCCTCTATGGAGAGCTCTCATAGCTGCCGGTATATCCCCTGCTGCCTGAGACATGACAGGGTCATAAGTCGGTAACCCGTAGTTCTTTTCTAAGGCTTTCTGTACTTGTAAATAAGCTAATGCAGCACCTGGTGTAGAAGGATGCCCGACTCTAGGCAAGCTTAAGACTTTGTCCATCGAAAAGTCACTTCTGCTGGATTCTTTATGTGTTTCATCGGTCTCTCTCTCCATGTTCTCAGTTTTAAGACGTTTATGAGAATCCATCTGTACAATAGTCGGTGATATCGGTGTTCCCATAGAAGTGCCCATTATTTTTGAGTCCTTATGTATAACGCGGAAACCGAATTTCTCTTCACTTTTTTCTTCAGTGTTATTAAGACTACTGGCGGCAAATTTTCCAGCCGGGCGAAACGCTGATCCCCTAGTGCCCCCTATTTTACCAGAAAAAAGTGATCTTAAAGTTCCGCTTGCTGATGCAGCACTTTTGCTACCAATGTAATCTCTGCGCGGTTCGTCCATGCGACACAATTGTGAATCTGTTTGTGGACTCCTTATCTGGCTGTTATTTTCACCAAGTTGTGATGATTGGGGTAAAGACGGCGTAAATTGATGGAAAGCACTGGCGTGACTGAGGGACCTGTGATTGCCGTTTGCAACGGTAGGTCTGGTATCAACAAGGGCCGCTGCTGATCTTTCCTCATGCGTGTAGCACTCAAAACGCATGTGCGCTTTGAGTGTGTTTGGGTAAGCAAAGTTGCTGCAACACCGGTTACAAGTAAATCGCCCGTCTTTGCCTGAAGAAATAAAAAAGAAGAAAACAAAGCGACACATAATTTAGAATTAAACTATAAAACAACACTTTTCTACTGTAACAAAATGTAAATTGTTAAACATATTCATTGTAAAACAACACAGTAAAGGCATGTACTTCGTTTCTTTGTAAAAACCATAGATTTAAACTTGAACTTTAAAGCAAATATATATAAAGTTTCAATTCGTTTAGATTAATAAACAAGCTTTGCTTGATACATTCAAGATATGGTCCTATTTAAAAAATGTAAAAATCAACAAATGATAGCAATAAAATAATTTAATTGAGTAGGATAATGACCTGTCTCTAGCTCTATATACGGTGACATCCTCGTTCAAGTCAACACTGTACTGAAAATTGCCTCCCTAGAAAATTAGGACGCGTGTGTATGAATGCAAAACAATCTCTCTCTCTCTCTCTCTCTCTCTCTCAAGCACACAATTTATAGCCATCCGCTCGTAGCGCTATCCATGAACCAACTAACACGGGGAATGGTACGGAACTCATTTTAAACTTCAACTTCTCCAACATGTTCTCCACCTCCATTCAAGTTCGCCCTTTGTTACAGATTGTGGTACAAAGGAATCATAAGTAACAGTGATCAAATGGGCGTGGTTCTCGCGCCTGCAAGTTAGGACACTTTAATAGGAAACATTGTGTGATTTCGGGATTGTGGGTTGTGTGCTACAGGTATAGAGTAATATAATACAAGAACCTTAACTTGTAGCTTTAGGTTATTAATAGTTTGTCGGTATTGTTACAAATTAAAGTCGTAGCAAATTTGATTCCTTTGAATTAAATCATTGATCTACTAACACTTTTTTTTGGTAAATATTGAATAGCGTTTGTTTTCAATGCAGTAAACGGCCTCTTTCAAGTTTCCGCATAATGATAAAAACGTTTTGTAGATTTGTATTGTATAAAATATATTGAGGGGTGGAAATAGAGCAATTAGAAAAATTATGAGAAAAAGGCGTTTAAATACCGTAGGGTAGATTTTTCCTTCTTTACTTTCTAAACCATACAAGTTGCTTGTACGTTGATGGATGACCGCTGTTGACTTTTGGTTTCACTATATTTTCTTGAGATTTTGGGCTCATTTCGGAATTTATTCCAATCTTTCTTCATTGGTTTTAAAAACACTTTCAAATATTGAAAAAAAAATGCTTTGGTTGCAACGTGAGTCAAGGGTTCGTTATTGTTAGAAGTCTATTTCATTGCTCTTAATACAAATTGCACCATGTATTTTTGAGAAATACATGTTAGTGCACTATTAACACGTAGTTGATGCATTTGTATTCTTGTGACATTTATGTGTCGTGTAATATAAATAACCAAGAAATTACTTATACTTTTACCAATAACTAGCCCGTTTTCAAAAGTGAAATGACGCCTTTCGCTATTTTATTGTATTATATTGTCATATAGGCATATTTTATGTACTCAAGCTCATTCAAAGTGTGCCCATCAAGACAGTACAACAAGCGGTCAACCATTTGTTCACGTCTACATGATGAAGTAACATTTAGACAAATTTAGAGTGTACAAACCACCAAATTAAACATTTAACATGTTTGACATGCATTATCTTCTATATTCAGAAAAGAGCTAAATTGGATCGATTTCCATTTTCAGGATTTGTGAGATTCATGGTTGGGATGAACACTCAAGAGTTGGCTGGTGAAAAGAGTCTTTATATTGTAGGTTATCTACTGAAGATAACCTGTATAAGATTATTGTGTTACAGTGTCTTTTAAGTTTTCAAATAAAAGAAAATATTTTATAAACAACCCACTTATGCTTTTGTTTCTAAACGTTTTGATACTACGTTAAAACGCACTTCAAAAACGTTATTAGTGCGTTCAAAAATGTTTAAAATATTCTAAAAACGTTTTAAAACGAAGAGAAACAAAATTATATATCTTTCAAACGGTTTGAATAGGGTTTCTTAGGACATTGAAGACATTTTGTGTTTGTTGGGTTGTTTGTTGTTGGGTTGTTTGTTGGTAAAAACACGTTTTTGAAGTAACTCACTTTTTTTTTTCAAGGTATACCATTGAATACATCTAATATAGTCAGTAATTATCAGCTATCTAATAAAGGTGGCATGTATGTTTATAAGTTAGTTAAGGATCTTCAGCTGTTTTAAAATGAAAAAAGTTATTGCACTTTTGGAGTATGAAAGACATAGGTCCTAAACTACATCCACCAAGGTTAGTATCATTCAACATGATTCCATGATCGGATAGAAGGCTGAACAAGATTTTGGAGAAATTAATATTAGTGGAGAAGAAACCGTTTGCTTTTCACAATCTTGCCAATCAGGACCAAAGCACAAACCACAATCGCAACTGTTGCAGGAATTCTATTATACATACCTGCGTCATTTTAAGGATTTACCATGAATCCCAAGCCATGATGTAATTAAATTGACAAACCATTCATCACCTAGCTGTCAAATATCAGGTGGTTTTATAGGCAATCATAAATTCTAAATAGTTTCAACGATTTAAATCATTTTATTGAGAATAATGAATGTGAAATTTCGATCCACCATAATGATCTATTTTATTCTTATAAGTACCACTAAAATAAAGCAAATTTTATCATTTTTTTATCATCTTTTTTTTATTGTATTTATTTTAATATATTTCGTTTCATTCAACACCTACCTGTCAAATATCCGGTAGTTTTCTTATTTACTAGGCAATCATAAGTTCTAAATATTTTTAGGGATTTAAGTCATTTTATTGAGAATAATTAACGCCAAAAACTCGCACCATAATGATCTATTTTATTCTTATAAGTACCACTAAAATAAAGCAAATTTTATCATTCTCATAATCGGATTTAAGTCTTTTTTTTTTATTGTATTTATTTTAATATATTTCGTTCCCCTTGGAATCTGGTGTTACAATCTATTATGTTGGTATTTTCAAACAAAACATAATGTTGTGCCAACATTGCACTAATTCCTATTGTTATATTTGATGATGATCCGCTAACCTGATTTTCATATTTTATGGTATTTTCATGCAAATGATTCCCAGTTTGAAGAATTATGACGTGTCGATTTTTCTATATGCGATTTAGATCTGTCGTGTTATTTTGCCAGACTTTGTCGTATTATATCCGAACATTCTTTGAGTATTATAAACATATAAGGGGTCAATTCTGTATGTAAGAACTTTAAGAACATAAAAGTTGTTCTAGCCATGTGAAAGCTATACTAGCCATGTGAGTTACGGTGCTGAAGTCTTCTTTACAAATAATAGGCCGAATTCACAAAAGTGGTAATTACTGCTAGTAAGCAAAAGACATAAAGAAAAAGCAAAGCTAAATGAAAAATTCAGATAAGTAATTGCTTAAAACATATTCATAACGTTTCTTGTTTGGAATCAACACACACAAGCAAAAGCTACCATGCAAACAACAGCCAGGCTAGTTTTGCTTAAACATGAAGTTAGAAGTTATATTTTTTCCTACCACGTGGTAGCTTTTATACACAAACGTTAGTTATAGCAAGTCCAGCGTGTTTAATTAAACTTGAGCTTCTTGAACACGTTAAAAAGAAAAGCTTTGCAAAATGAGCAAAAACCTAACGAATGCAATGTGATTTTGTTTTATATGAGTCTTGAATTAAAAACAAATGTCACGAGTACGGATTTATCTCTAATTATCCTATTCACGATAATCAGTCAAAGGCATTTCCCGACATAACTATCAGTAATTTCATTTCCAATTAAGTCATTGATATTTAAAACCGTCTTAATGAACCACCGGCATATTTTAAGTTGTACCAAGCAATCACTATCTTATATCATGATATTAAAAGAAATTTGATTTTAGTATCGAAGTCAATTCCGGTGAATACCCTAGACTTAAGTGCCATAGAGAGAACCATAAGCTACTCTCGCTCAGCTCAGTGAAGCTTTATCTTGATTCCCTAGAAAATTTGCTTGAACCAGTCTCCTTACCGTCTCATAAACAAGACAGGTCTTGGCTGCTTATTATATTAAGATAATAAGAATCTCTAGTTTTGCGTCTGATCTGATTAAAAACACAAAACAATTGTTGAATAAATATTTAGAATTAATCCGAAAGAAAATCTGATTTGGTTTTAAATCAATACTTTCAAAGAAAATTGAAATGAAATCACGTCAAGACTTTTTTTATAATTCACGATTAATAGCATAACATATTTTTATCAATAAGATCAACTGGAAGTAAAATGAATCACGCATGGTTTGATTTTAACTTTTGTCTATATAAAAGACTTTTTTAATTTAACAAAATATTCACGATTTTTCTTTCCGAATCAACAGATCAAGGTAAAAAGTCATCTGATATTATACATGCATATATTCACTACTTTTCAATTTCGTTTATAAATAAGAAAACCAATGACACTGTCAGCTGGCGATAAGTATAAGTTACATGAGTTACGAGTTTAAAACGTGTTGATCGTACTATGCATACAGCCAAAAACCAATTTTTCCTAAATACTAAATTTTCAGCACTACGTTTAACTCTTTTTGATAGATTTTGTATAAAGTAACAAATGAATAAAATATATCTCCTTTTTTGTTCATCTAGATTACTAATGAAGATTTTGGGGTATAATTGTTTTAAGTTTGTTTGAAAATCAATTTGTCCAAACTATGTTTTGATTTTATAAGGCAAAGGAGAAGGGGGACACCCTGTAATTTTGCACCGGGTCGTGTTGTGTCCATCTCTCTTACGAAGCGATTGGATCAAACATTTTGTTTTAGATGATCACCCAAAAATGCAGTTTTGAGTCATCTAAATGCTAACAATAGATTTCTTGTAGAATATCTTTTCCCAAAAAGGTACTTTTATATCTATAATTTAATACTTTTCAATTTGTGGCAAAAGTAATTTGGTAAGGAGTTGTTGGGTTTGACCTCCAACACATCACAACAACAAAATCACAAAAACAATTTTAGTATAATTAAACACTTTTTTTAAATTAATGCAAAACACAATTATTTGTATCAGAATTGAATGACGTTGCGAAGCGAATAAACACGGGTGTCTCAAGTAAATGTCCGGTTGCATAAAACAGGGGTTTGAAATCTTACTGTCCGAGTACAAAAGAATGGCCATTGGTCAATGCCAGTGGTCAAGTGCGCACGAAAGATGAAATCATAATTCCATTTTTACTTTTTTTTTCGCTTTCCGACGCCGATGAAGATTTTTTTAAATGATGAATATGAGATTCAAAAAGAAAAGATTTCTTGAAGGGGAAAAAGAAATCCTTAAATCATGATAATACAGATGGGAAGATAAAAACCCAATTCATTGTTCTCATCATTATTATTGGTATGGTATCAAAAACCTTATAGTCACCAAATCAGGACACTTGGTTAACAATTTTAAATAACTCACCAAAACAGATATAACAATATCATAGCATGGTACCGGTAGTGCAGAAAACATCATATCATGTACACATCTCAAAATAAGATTCAGACCACAAGTTTCAGTAGAGATATCCAAAACATATCATGCCATACATACAGAATAATAATGGTTTTTCTTGCAAGAACTATGAATTGGTCATCTGGATCAGATGCAAGAAATTATTACCTGTTTATCATTTGACAATATTTTCTGCACTTGACAAGTAAAAAAAGTTAAATCAATTAGTTTCAGATATTAAGTTTGAATTTCATCAGTCTGTTACACATGTTACATATAACAATCAGTCTGTCGTATATAACAATCTTTAAAGTTTCCACTGCTCGTAACCAATTTAATGATGTCTCTCTACTGGCATCGTTTATAGTGATTGGCCAAATATATGAAGTTCAAGACACGTTATTAGAATAATGTACCCCTATTGTATACAAGTCAAATTGTGTTCGAATGATGAGTGTGATATTTCTCTCTCTTTGAACATGTGGGAGTGATATTTAATCACCTTTCTACCCCGGGGGGGGGCCCACATTTAAGGGCAGGATATGTATGTCCGGCGGTCAAGACCCCCTTTTTCGGGCCGCCAGGCCGCTCACTAGATCCCCATTTTCAGCATGATTCAGTTCTTTTGACCCTGTTTTTTTTAGAAAAACTACAAAATTTTAGCTCTAACTGCATAAATTGTTCAGGAAATGCGAAAAATTTCAGTTCAGGAGGCTATTTTTGGCAAAAATTTTAGTTCACTAGACGGTTTTAAAGGTCCATTTTTTACAGAAAATCAGTTCACCTGCCCCCAATTTCGGCGCTTCGCGCCTGACATACCTACCACTTTTAAAGTTGAGTGCCCCCGGGCTTTCTACACGTATGTCCTATAATAATATAGACAGACAATTCTTGTCGTGATGCTGGTTTGGAGCTGAATTTCGAAACCTTCATGTTCTGATTTGGCGTTTTACGTGACATGTCCAAGACATTACAGAAACGCTATCAGGATTTGAGAATAGTCAGCAATTGTTTGAAGTTGTTTAAATTTTATTTCAAAGACATATCTTACAAAAATCTTCCGACTTGAATATGTGATATATTTTTAATGCACGCGTAAAAACAATAATATTGTAAATTGACATGCAACTGTTATGCTGTCCATTAAGTTTACATTATTCTATATCAAAATAGAATATGCATCTTGACAAGTTGTTATCTCTACCAATAACAACTGTATCTAATTTAGGTAACACCCCTACCTTAAAATTGCTTGCAGACGCCGAAAATATTATTCCTAGAAAATGCCGCTCATTGCAAACTCATCTCATATTTGAACCTGGAACATCTTCTTAAAATAACTTTCCCAGCCAAGACATGTTGCTTCTAATGATTAGAAGTCTTCTATTATTATCTATATCTAGTGCTTCTTTAATCCAGTCAAGTTATGATTATGAATGCACTGATGAATAATTACATTTAATAGCCAATCATCAATGTTATCGAATAGGCATGTGGTATGATGACATTGCGCAGCACGGTAGATGATGTGATCTGATTGGTCAATTCAATAGGTAGATTTCTTTTATTTCGTGTACTTTGGTTTGTGTTTGGGTTGAAAAAACTGGAGGAGGTAATATTGGTACTTGTGCCGGGTATTTGTGAGCGACAGTTATTTTGTTACTGTAAGGGGAGATTCAAATATGAAACAAGACAGACAGAGAAGTAAAGAACAACTCATCATGATTAAAGCTGAGAGGATAACATAAGATTAGAAATTAACTGTTTATGATTTCTAAAATATTCTGTTATCATTATTGCATACAAATTAAATGTTATAACATTGTATTGCATAATAGTGACGATGTAAAATAATTTAGAAAGAATCTTGCTCGTACAAACATAGACCTTAAAAACCCAAACATAAGATAACATTACGCTAAAAAGGTAAAAACAGAAAGAAGTAAAAAAAGGATATTGAGAAATGTAAAAAAAAGTTTGCAATGTAATCATAAGACTATTTCTTCGACTATACCGAGCTGCAAATATAGTGGTGTCAACTTTTTCCGGAGTCGGTGCGAAACCGAACACCTTTCACAGCCATACAACTGAAAAACAACATGAACAACAAACAAACCCATTTGTATGGTGTAATTATCGACCATATTGATCAAATTGATTTTGAAATAGCTTACTACAAAATTGAAGAGAATTCTTCAACGATTTCTGTCTCAATCAAAGCTACATTGAACAGCAATTAAAGTAACTCCTCTTCCGAGTTTTGGAAGGCGACTTGTAAGATTTGGCAAACTTGTCGACTAGCAAATCCTGTCGTACAGTCGCAGGGATTTGTTTTTTTAAGCAGCAAATATTAATGAATTATTTGAATGAAAGAGTCATAATTATTATTGAACATGAAATCGAGTTAAATAGCAGGTAACTATGGTAACTTAACAAGTACCAATTTGATACGGATATTAGAATTCGATTTAAGACCTACTTTCATTTTCCAATATGCAATTGCCAAAATCATTGTCACCTAACATGTATTAAGGGCTTTTAGAAAATGTATTTATATTTTAATTTGGCTACAACTGTACTTTTGCATAATACTAGTTTATGTTAAAAATACAGTGGATTTTTTAAATCATTATTTTTTCAATCCTTTCATGTTAGTTTATAACACATAATGTTGCCAGGTTTCATTGTTTTAGTGTAAAATATATTAATTGAATAATATTGATAACAGGTGGGTCAATGGATCGGTTCGTTTTATCAAAAATATATTCAGATTTTAATACAATCACTGTAAACGGGTGTCAATAGCAGGTGTTTTAGTTCAGTTCAGATTTCTAGCAAATTGTTGTCATTGACGTCGTATTTTAATTATTGATTTGAGATTAAATATCGGTAATTGTCAGAAATATATATCTGCTAAAAGCACATGATAGAAATTAAAAACCTATTGTGTTAACTAAAACTTGTTTTCTGCCATCTTTGAAGTTAAAGAGAGACGGGGTTTAATTATGTTAATACCAGGATCTCAAATGATTTAGTGCTTACCTGGGAATTGCATATTTCATTGCATTGGATTTTAGAGAGAATTTTAAGAACACATAAGCACTCTTATCATATTTGAAGCAAAGGACCAGTGCAGAAAGAGGACAAAGAACAATAAGCAGTCTTAAGTAGGCCTACCTAAAACATGAAATACTTATTTACCTGTTTTATGGGAAAATTTCAAGATGATAACGGTTCATTTGATTCATATATGACATAATGATTATGTATCGTATTACTATTTTAATAGGCCTTATAAAATATTCTGTCACCATGGTCAATGGATTTAGTTGTAGTAGGCTGAATCCTGGGGGCTAAAAATTGTATATATGTTTGTTTCTTCCGTCTGTTTTTTTTTCTCCAGCAAATCTATAGTTAACATAGCTTAACATTAGCTCTTTAATTTCTAATAGTTTTGCATGTCTTTCTTTGTCCAATCAGAGAGGCTGGAGCAATGAACCAAGTTTTCAGCTCACCCTTATCATGCTTATTGCATTAGATTTAGTTTCTACACTGGTTTGCAAATATAAACCATGTCATCCATTACAATTTACTCACATCTAAGAATAAGCAACATGTATATAAATGTCTTAACGTATTTCAGGTATAATCATGGAGGTAATATCAATGGTATAATAGATCTAAAATAAAACAGATTCAGATCGAGATATTTTGTCTAAATTGCATTATCATAACAAAATTACGTACCTTATGCATAATCTTACAACACATACTTGTGACCATCACCTCTTTTAATGTATTTAGCGGTTAAGAATAATGACTCATTAAAACACTCATCCTTCGTTCAAGTGTTCTTGACGATCTAAGCTGGTACTTTATTATTATTTATTTATTAATTTAACTTGTTTTAAGAGAAGGTTATTATCTCATATTTTAGAATAAGAAGAATTTAAATTAGGGATTAAGAAGAACGAGAAAATGATTTTGTCGCCAAAACCTTCCGGGTGTTCTATTTGGGTCGATACATTCTTTTCGATTTACTGTTGGTGGCATAAATGAGTTTTTTATTTGTTTATTTTCTCTTTGTTTGTGTGTAGCAGGTGCAAAACAAAAATTAGACGGGAGAAATATTTAATGCAATTATATTGTAATTCAAGAAACGAAACTATCGGCACGCAGTATCATTGATGGCATGAAGACGCTGAAGAAAATAGGAATATAAATATTATTGAAGCCAAAAGAAAACTGCTGCTACCATCCGCATTCTCTCCACCACTGTTTGATCACAAGTAATATATAGCCATTTAATGCTAACGGCACATTATTGGTGGCGCTATTTCTATAAATTAAGTTTCCTGGTTTTATAAATCTATGACCCTCAGTTTGGACATTTGCCACATGGATAAGGTAAAGGAGACCAAAACAATTTTTTTTCATATTAAATTCACACTACAAATATTTAATCTATGCAATATGCATATAATTAATTTCAAAAAATGAATAGCGCCACCAATAATGACATTTCAAAATATGGGCTAAAAATGATCTTTTTTGATCTAAAATAAGCATTTTTTGATACAAAATGTGAAATTTAATTATGGAAACAAATATTTCAGTTCAACACCTAATCCAAGAACTAATTTAAACACTTTTAAGGGCCTGCATGTATTATAAAAGTGCATTTTTGTCGAAAAATTAATAAATGAACCCATCAAACAGTGGTGTCTCTCATACAGCTAACTTCATTGAATCTTGGGACTTGAACATTTTATCTCTTGAAACATTGAATAGATCGTATACAAGAATATCATTTGAATATTGAATTCTTGTCCTTCGGCACACACGGACTTTCAGGCAGGACACGATTTATTGGAAAAAGGCAAAACTGACTTGGCTGGGCCACCTGTAAAAAAGATTCGATGTTCGATAATTTTGATCACCTATACCTAACAAACATGTTTTGGAATAATTGCTGGGAATCCTTGACTAGATAAGTGTTTGGTGGTGCTTTCTGTTTCTATAACTGTTCCATCGATAAAATTGACTGAAAATTGACTGGGAGATATTTGATGACACAAGATGGGGGCTATTAATACCCCATTTTCAAGGACATGTTTTCTTTATTTGATGTTTGTGACTTTTGCATGTTTTAGATGTGTCCTCGTTGACTTAAATATTGTAAGAATCAATGAAATGTTACCAGGAAATTAATAAGTTATGATGGATCGCATCATGGTTATTTATGCAAGAAATTCTGTTTTTGACGTATACATTTAATAAATATTTATACAACGATGTTTAAAAGATGAATCAACGAACGTCTGGAATAAAGAAATATATACGGATACATAATAATGCTAATTAGAAATTAGTTGAAGGATTTGGTCAGAAAGGTACAGCGTTCATCATCAAGGTTCTCATGTACATCTCAATAATGTACCAAAACACCAGAAGAACTAGTTATGAAAATTTCTTGCAATTGCAGTAACTTACAATACAATTCTGTCGAACGTATCATGTGTATAGTTCCACTTTGTTTTAAATCGGATAGTTCTGAAAATGTGGAAAACGATAGCAATTTATAATTTGCACAGTGTAAACTACCGTAGTGTCAACGACCGAAAAGGCAAATGTCTTTAATGTCCTACATAAAATGTATGACACAATGCAGGCGGTTAGCCTGAAATCTGTAAAAAGAAAGTGGGTCTAATCTTAAGATCAGTTGATAAACTTACCTTAAGTCCAAGAGGAAAAAAATGTTAACTGTTTCTTCTGTACAGACGCTTATTTAGGACAAAACTTCAAACAACTTCGAACAAAAAGTCAATAAAGTGCCGTGTACCAGATAATAATACGTGTAAAAGTTGTCGGCAACGTTTTGAACGTTTTGTTCAAGAAATTCAGAACAAGAATATTGCGTGGTGGCCCGACCACAATGTCAAGTTTAAAGCTGGCTCAATGACCGCTTTACTGTAATTATTGTGGAAATTTTAGTCAAAAGCATATATTATCCAAGAAAATATATTTATGAAAGGAATTGTTGTTTTGGATTCGTTTGTAACACGTTGGCACAATTGAATCATAAAGCAGTCTCTCGATGATGATGACAAGCTCCAGCTGAGATAAGTGAATCCGAATCCGTGGTCCAAAACATTTGGCAAAATATAATTAAACAAGCCCAGATTTTTTGCTTTCATCCCAGGAAGAAATTTGTACGAAACATTGGAGATGCGGTAGCTTGCGGTGTTGTTAGTGCACATGTTGCTTTTCTTGAACTGAACATGGATGATCTGATTCTGGAGACCAGTAACATTTCATGCATCATAATACACCAGTTAATCTATATTGATTTTAAAACGAAAACAGACAATAAAACTATTTTCATGTCATTAGTTTCGGTAGAATATCGAATAGGCAATGGAGATCTTAAACCTGGCGTGTTCACATTAACACTCTTAACTCTAGCCTCTCTTTCTTTCGTTTATATCGAACTGACACCTTAACGGGAGTCAGAGGGACTATCTCTCATATCCATTCTCATTCATGTAACAGACTCAATGCTCAACTAAGAAAGCAAAGATTCCGAGATTCCATTCCAGTAAGTTCCCCCCCCCCCAATGCGTGCAGGGCTAGATCGTTAACCACTATGCCTAAACCACGACCTAATTCTCTGCTGAGACAATCAACCGCTTCTCTCATTCTGTTCACTTCCATTTGGGACTTTAATGAAAGAAAAATGACCTTGATGATGATTTTTATGGGTGAGGATAAACAGGTTGCTGAATCTAAGGCATCCTTTCACCCAATGCTCAGACTGACAAGTGAAGATCATGGTTACCAATTCGAAAGATATCCTAGAATCTATCATCCATATATCCATATCCAAGGAGAGCTCAGACCTACACTGAAGTCTCCACGTCATTCTGGTTGCCAAAGTTGAAAGTGTCCTGAAATCCAACGGATCTCAGACTAGGATCTTTGTACACACAAAATATTTACTGAGTCAGGTGACTCAGATACGTGAGTCTTTAATTTGTCTCTGTAGTGATGCACTTTGTATGATAACTGAGTCACTGTAGTGAGTCATGTGACTCAGATGTGATGAGTCAGGCGACTCCGATCAAGTCCAGTTGAATCAGAAGACTCAACTTCATTACCTTAATGAGTCACCAGTTTTACCTCTGTAGTGACGCACTTGCTTGTGTTAAACGAGCCAAAAGACTCAGATTAAAGATAATGCAGGTTATTTGACTCACTCATTATTGACTTATTCGAGTGACGTCCTCTTTGTGCACAAACATGGAGGATGATATCCGAAAGGTGTTGGTGACACAATATTGCCCATCATCAATATAGTAGACACTAATTCCGAGTCAAATTCCGAGTCCAAGAGGTTAAGCTTAGGCTAAGCTTACTTCAGTAAAACAACAATGGACTAAATGGTCCAATATCCAAATCTATATAAAATCACTGCTTAATGTAGTAATTTATAGCTTGATGTCAGCTCCAGAAGTTGCACATATTACTTATGACAGTGTTAATTTATAAATGCCAAAAGAGTGCTCACAGAAATGACAATTTTGTGTCATCAACCACTAACAAACGCTTTCGTCACCGACCAGCATGTTCAAGAAAATAGCCGACCCACAGCCTCGTTTTCAATGATTTCGTATTTGACTCAGTAATCTATGTAAATGAGTCAAAAGTCGTTATTGACTCAAAATTATCCAACAAGTGAGTCAATATTGTATCATCATACTGAGTCACCTGAAATTTGACTCACTATTGGAGTATCTGTGAGTCAATTATGATTCACGTAGTGTCATAATTGAGTCAATTTGTACATGACTCACGTAAAATAAGGCAAAACGAGTCAATTGACTCAGTAAATATTTAGTGTGTACCAACACAGGTCAGGTACCAGACTTGACGAATTTAAAAGCATGCTGTCATCCAATGAGACCCGGTATCGTGCCTACTGTACATAGGAGCTCATAGGCAAGGTTGCCGAATTCGGAGGTGTTGAATAAGTAGGTCCGAAAGCGGAAAGACCATGTGAATCTATGGGAAAGATCTATGTTTTTTGGTAAATATCTTGGGAATTCATACTCTCACGTTTTGGGAATATCACATGAACCTACCAGTAATTATCATTCAGAAAAACATAAAAGAAAATAAATAAAGCACAAGGATGCCATTTCGATTACTTTTAGTTGATGATTTCACAAGTGTTTTTATGATTATATATACCAATTTTATAAACAAAATAGTTAATAATACCAGGGATATGAAAAATACGAGACTGGTTAATTGTAACGCTTTGATAGTATACCAGTTCATTTTACTACTGCGCCACTAGTTTTTGAGAACATTTGTGTTTGGTCACACCTGCCATTTAAATGCTAATCATTTTCATGTGAAGTGATTTATCTAACGATATAACCTAATTTGTATTTTTTGGCAGATTCATCAGCTAATGATTTCTCATAAAAGTTTTTATTGCAATATATAGTCACTATCATGATCACGTGATGCGGTTGACGTGTAGCAAGTTTATATATCATCATGCTTCATACAATTTTGAGGGTTGATTTATTTGTGTGTGAGTATTTTGATTTGTTTTTTGTTATTGTTTTTTTTTTTTTTATTTGTTTGCTTGTATTATTTTCTAGTTTGATGATATGCAAAGTATGAGATCTTATATAACAGCCTACATGGCAGTGAAACTTCTTCTCTTACATGTGTCTGGGGTCATATTGGATTCGGCCGAACGTGCAATATCGATATTGAAATATCCTCACAGCCATAAAGTCGGCAAACCTCATTTGAAAATGCTTGAAAAGGTCGTATTTGGTGAAATTGTGTGTTTGTTTGTTTTAGATTCACAAATTATATTCATGTATTCTTCCATATACATGCAAATAAAACAACTGAACATGAATTTGAAAAATCTAAGATATGAACGTTGTAGATATGTAAAAAACGAAGGGGTCGACTTTACGTCCACATATAATAGTCAAACTAACAATTCAAGTGGCTACATAATATATTTGACTCTGAAAAAGTGAGAGTCCTTATTATAGCTATGGTATAGTATCCCTTATCTTGAAGTTATAGGACCTGCTTGCATATAAGCTGCATTGAACAATTATCTTACTCTTGTTGAGTAAAAACTTACTCAACGGTCACAGCTCATTTTGTTGAGTAAAATCTTACTCAACATTGGATAAACTTTACTCAACGTTGGGTAAACTTTGATGTGCTCAACATTGAGAAATATTGACTTAACCGAGTAAGATTTTACTCAATGTTGAGCAAGATTTTACTCAACAATGAACTGTGACCTTTTTACTCAACAAAGAGTAAAATAATTTTTAGAGTGCATGATGATCGTTCAAATTTTTCCGATCAGGCATTCATAACCCGCGTCGGAACAAAACTTGCAACGCGAATTCGATATTATATCCGAACTTCAATTTTTTTTACAGAAATCCAATAAAATTTACCCTGAAGGTATTAGTATAACTTAACATACCAAGTCAAATAACGAGCCAGCAAATATAGATATGGATTACGTGTACACTTGAAATTAAATAAACATGGTTAAGTTGCAATCCCTTGTCGACAACAGCAGGTTACTTTTAATTCGCGGTGTCGTCATCTGGTCACCGTAAGATTTCTTCCCACACGAGTTTGTTTCACTTAACATGCTTACCACTCCTCTCAGTCCTGAACACACGGAAGGGTTAAAATAACCCATGTATTCATTCAAACGTCGCTCATGCTGAAAGGAAACGGCGTTAATGTTTGTGTGCACGCATGTCGACGCAGTCTGTCATTAAGTTCGGATTATTTTACACAAAAATAAAGGTTAACTAACAAGACTAATTTGCGAGAACCGCCCCCTTAATACCTCTTTTTAACTTTTGACACTATAAGGGCACCACAAACTTCATAAATGTTTGAAAGGCCGCAAGAACCTTTTAATTTGTAATATTTAGGTGAAGAAGTTGTTAACATAAAGTTTGTAAGGGTCTGTGCACGTGACCCGATTTCTAAAGTGTATTTTTCTAATCATAGTATTGCAAGTTGGTAAAGTAATCAGTCATTACTTAATGAAACACAGTTACAAGTGAATTCAGTTAATACTGTGGTATATAGAATAGGTATAATTATACTGTAACTAGGTTTAATGAGTTTTACCAAATTACCACACTGAAGTAACACATGCTCCTGAATTTCACATATAAGGAGTTTCTTCCCTTTCTTTGATTTTGTGTTTGATTCGATAATCATGATTGTTTTCACCAAGTCCTAATTTCTAATTACTAGCTGTCTACTGATGATCGATGCTCATAACCATAAACCTGCTTTGCATTATTATGATTTCTTTTAACAAATCATGATAATGCACAACAGTTTTAAAAACATTGTTAACATGGTTGAAGTGGGTGGTTATATATATTTTTATATGGTACGCAATTGTACATTTTAATGAAGTGTTTGCCGATTTTTTCGTCTTTACAGATGATCTTGTCGTTTTGAAATCAACTCAAGCAATGTCAAGAATGACATCAACCTCCCCAGGTCAAAATTCCAGTTGATCCCAGTTCAACTGGTTTGAACTGGATTCTCTCGGAAACCAGTTGAACCAGTTCAACTGGTTTTCCAACTGGCCGTAGAATTTCCGTCACGGAAAATGGAACACTTTCAACTGGGATGATGAAAAACCAGTTGAAACCAGTTCAACTGGTTTTCCAACTGTGAATCTTTGTTAAAAGTTCAACTGTGATTTTAGAACAAACCAGTTGAACTGGTATCAACTGGAATTTCTTTTCACTATTTTCGCTATGTTGTTCTATTAGAACTTCAACTGATGTCTCAAGCTTACTGGGATTTCTTAATGCTTCACAACTGTGTTTTAATGCCAGGTTTCTTTCACATCATCAATATGTATAGCATCTCGTATATATACCACCATAAAGTTAACTGTATAAATTCTGTGGTGTTAAATTTGACAAATTTGAATTAATCTTTTCTGCAATGATTTTTAAATGTTTGAGATTATTATGTTTGATGTGCAAAGCTTTACATGTAGGAATTAATTATTTTTGTCAGGTGAATGACTATTCTAGCACTTGAAATTGTAAGTGCTCCATATTGTGTAACATAGCCCAGTTTGAAACACACTATAACTGGTATCACATGAAACCAGTTCAAGTAGGATCATTTGATACCAGTTTAAGTGATAACAAGACAAGTCTTTTACAAGACAAGTTTTTAAAACTGGAATCACTGAAAACCAGTTCAACTGGAATCGTTCGGAACCATTTGAACTGGTACCAAAGAAAATCAGTTCTACTGGAATTTCTGGAAATGATACCAGCCCATTGGTATCACGAAATGAAACCAGATGAACTGGTTTTATTTTTTGACACCAGTTGAACTGGTTTCATTTGATACCAATTGAACTGGTTTCATTTTGATACCAGTTGAACTGGTTTCATTTCAGTTCAACTGGAATCATTGGAAACCAGTTCAACTGGTATCAAATGAAACCAGTTCAACTGGGATCAACTGGTGTTCTCAAAACAGTTGAACCCAGTTACCAGTTGAACTGGAGTCAACTGGTACGTTCCATTTTCCGTGCCGGAATTTCATCGCCCAGTTGTAAACACAGTTGAACTGGTATCGAATGAAACCAGTTGATACCAGTTCAACTGGGATCAACTGGGATTTCATAACTACAACAAATTCCAGTTGGACCTATATAGTTGAAACCTAGTTCAATCCAGTTGATACACCAACTGGTATTCAGAAATGTCAATTTAGATCAACTGGGATTTCATACAACAAATACCAGTTGGACCTAGTTGAAACCTAGTTCAATCCAGTTGAACATAGTTAAGCACAGTTCAACACAGTTGAGATTTCCAACTGGTTTCAACTGGAATTTTGACCTGGGTCTAAGGCCCTGTATCTATTGGCTGTTTTACTATTGTTTATAATTGTGCGGCGCAACACAGACAATAAACTTCGTTCTGCTTGGTGATCATATTAGTGGCCTGTGTACGGCAGATATTCATATGACCGTCCAGCCCGTATGAGCAGTAAATGCCAGAAACTCAATTTTGCGTTACAGGTGAAAATACATGTCAAGGTCATAATTTGCCGAAATTAATTTTTTGACAGATTCACAATCCTAGTGCCTACTACAACATACCAGCAAAGTTTCATTTCAAGAAAATGATAGGAAATGTGAAATAAATTGGCATATTCAATAAAACGATCAGCAGAAAATATAGGGCTTACTACTCTTTGAACACGTTTGGCTCAGTTATACGTTTTACTCCATGACAACCTTTGACGGACCATAACTTGACTTCTGGAAATCGTGTGAAGTTCATTAATGTGTCATTTTAAGCCTTACAGCATGGTCTTTGCAAATATTTAAAAAAGTGAAAATGACAAGAGCTGACATTTACTGCTGTTTTGGGCTGGACGGTCACATATTACCTGGTGCTCACCAAGTATGAACATGTTGATTGTTGGTGCTGCCAGGTCATAAGAATCATCTGCCGTACATAGGCCACTAATATGATTACTAAGCAGAACGAAGTTTATTGTCTGTGTTGCGCCGCACAATTACAAACAATAGTAAATGAGACAAGGGCACACGGAATATGCAAACAGCCAATGGATACAGGGCCTAAAACAACAACGACAACAAATTTGTCCTAAGAGAATGAAGTGAGAAGGAAGACAAACAATTTTTTTGCATGATGCGGTGTTATTATTTACTGAAATTGCAAGTCCACATCTTGCAAAGAAAAAATATCAATTCCATTCTGGACAAAGACTGAAATTAGGGCAAATTTGTAACCTTTCGACTTCCGGATTCCATATTTTAAACAAAAATGTCAAGTACTTAAAGATACGGCCTTCTTATTGTTCAAAACAATCATGACAATTTTGGTAATGAATTGCTTTTGAACCCTAAAATAGTTTAACAACAGGTTGCAAGACATTGACCTGATTCAAGAGTGTTTAATTGTCAGCGACTTAGCACCAGTTACAACATGTTACAATGAAATAGAAAACAACACGGAGTAAAATATTTATAGTTTCTTGTCTGCTCCATATCGCATTTTTATAAGAGTCGAAAGTTAGCCTTTCTTAGTAGATTGTCAATAATTCTTTGGAAAAAATATTTCAATATGCAACCTGCAATCTTTGAAACCAGGTAAAAAAGAAACTTTTGTGAAGTATTTCAGGTTGTTGTAATCATTGTGATGACGATTCACATAATCTCTGTCATTCCTAAATCATATCATACAGATATAAATAAATAAAGTTTAGTATAGAAAATAAAACGTGGTATATAATTACAATATTTCACAACAATTTTCCATTTTAAGATTATCAAATCGTATTGAAAAGTAAGAAATCATTTTAAATAAATTGCTTAAAACATGACTGACAAATATAATGTCGTATATTTTCATTGAACCTTTTTGATATTAACAATTCAATCTGCAAAAAAAAATGAATTTCGATAAGACCATAAATACCTACTTTATCTAAAGCATTACTTTATAGATGCCCACTGTAAAACAACAGCAGCAGCAACAACAACAACAACAACAACAACAACAACAGCAGCAGCACAACCATTTAACCCAAATAAGAAAAGAGAAAAAGAAGACCCAGTAAAAGTTCAGGCCTAGATTATCAGGAATTATCTTTACCATAAATGTTCATGAAAACTAATAAAAAGTCTTACACTTCTAATTTACGAAAACACATAACACTGCATAATGTGAAACATTGTCTTTTTAAAGACTAGGCCTAAAATAGTTCCAAAAATAGCAAAACGGCAGAAAAAGTTCAAACATCTGTCTGCGTAGTTGTAATTCTCAAAAGAAAGGTATTATTACCCTAGAATTTGGGCTTGTGGCTAATCCAACAATGAATTGGTATTAACTTGACTTTTTCTTTTGATGTTACCATCATTTCTAAATAATAACGAAAGTGATCCTTAAACAATTTTTAAAAGAAAATAACTTTTTTCCTAAGATTTCTTGTGGTTTGACAGGTTTTATATAATTTGTATTTTATTCTAAGGTTCTATATTCTTCCATGATCTGAGTTAGGGCACTTTAAACCCTTTTCTTCGGAGTAAATATTTGGTAAAGGTATTATTAACGCTAGCATGATTAGACACGTTACATCATCATAGAAAGAAATTTCTAAAATTCTGATTCAGTTGTATTCTTACTTATATCAGTTTAGAAAGTCAGTTAGACCCTTACAAATCAAATCGGTAAACATTTTGGTAAAGTTTGTACTGGAAACCAGTAGTCTAGAACTTCAAGCTCCTCTTTTACGGCATCTTGATTCGTCAAACATATTTTGACCAATTTATTCAAACGAAATCTTTTCTATTTTCTTTTCTTTTTCCCCAATTTGGTAATTTTAACAGAATGAAAATTATTCTAAACAATATGGTACCGTCTTGAGTCTTTTGTTCCATGTAGGATATATCCAGGAAAGGTATGAATATGAACTTTAAGTTTAGAGTGTTATATCATTTTTAAAAGACTCGATTTTTATTCTTAAAAACAGATTATCACGTATTGTTATACTTAATCGTTTTAATATTAATTCATTTTATTTACAAGTCGGAAATTATATAAAGATTTCGTCCTGAGGCACAATCTTTGCGGTGATTATAATAATAAAAAAGTGTCGTGTATACGGGTTACTTTGAATTTTCTTTTGTAAATCAAAAACAGAAATAAGTAATGATACAGTGAGTACAGAACAAATCTTCTTGACAAATTACAGTTTTCATCATCACAATCCTGGTTATTCTTGTTGAATTTTGTTGAAATTAAACTGAAAACTTCTAGTATATAAAAGAGCAAAGTCACAAAGTGACCTACATTTAATAACAACTTTCTCAACTTTCGTAAATTCATCATCTTCAATTTATCATATTGATTCTAGTTAAATTTTGAGATAATCAAGTGCTACCACAAGTACACTGTATGTTTGATCACTTATTTTGTTGTAAAAATTGGCTGAAGTAACATTCAGGTACACTTTTCTTTTGTCATAAATAAAAACATGTGTTTTCGGAAAAATTGTCCCGCAATAACTAATGCCCCAGGAACTAATGTTGAATGGTGACGATTTGATAACGGTAATGGCTGAAGAATTAAAAAAAAAACACCTTATTTTTACAGTGTTGATAGTCTGCAATTTTTACAAAAACAGCTAAGTTAGGGAAACTGTTGACAATTCTGATGTTACATGTACTATAGAACATGGTTAAAGTAATATTTTACAACGACAAAAAAACATTGCTTGAAGCCTTTCATTTAGAGGAGTGCAACCTTGAATACACTTTCATCGACTTAATCTTGCTACAGTCCCTTGAAAAACATTCCTGAGATGCACATTTGGAACACAATTATAGTACAGTTTAGTACAAATATAGTACAAATTTGTGTACTATAAATGTACTCAAATTGTACATTAATGATGTTCCAAATGTGCACCTTAGGAATGTTGTACTATTTTTGTACTCGATTTTTACTAGGGGTATTAATGGTAGTGTGTGTTAGATTAATTTCGCACAAAGAAGAACTGACATTCCACACTTTCCTACCTTTGAATCTATTGACATCAGTATGAATGCCCTCCTTCTCAGCAAGCCTAGACGAATACCAAACCAAGAGTTCTTCTCCTTTGATGATTGGCCTAGAGGTCCGGAACACCACCTGATTGGTTTGGTCGACGGACAAATCAGCAACGAGATTATGATCATGGTCCTTACGAGAAGGGCTGACGAATCTCATCCATCGTGTCGGGTTGGCGTCGGGACCGCTGATAAGTCGACCATCTATAAATTTTACCTATGTTTAAGAAATAACCATTGAAAACAAAATTTAAAATCTATAAAATTGTTACAAGAAAGTGCAATATAATAATGGTCAAAAACGTCTAAGCAGCTATTGGGCTATCCTTTCCTCTATTTTATGAGTTACAAAGTTATTGCAGTGACTTTGAAATGAAATCAGGTCATCTTGAATGACCTTCAGCTTTCAAATTCATGACCTTGAATGACTTTGACCTGACAGCACTGGGACACACCCGTTGTCAAATGCTATTCATGGTATAAATTTGGTTCATCTGGGATCAATATTTAAAGAGCTAATGACCTTGAAATGATCTCTGATCTGACATGACACCGTGTAAACGTTTTGATTATTTTCAGACATTTGACCTCAAATGACCTGACCGTGAATGTACTTGACCCTTCTGGGACACACCCTGGGTCAAAGGCTATTAATGGCCCAAATTTTGTCGATGTAGGGGCAAGGGTTCATGAGTTATGACAGTGACCGACCTTTTGAACAATTTTGGTATTTTACTATGAAATGACATTTGAATTGATCTTGGCCTTCACGATCCAAGTTTGGTTCAAATATAATGATCAAGGGTGCACTCGAGTTATGGCAGTGACCTTGAAATGATCGCTTTCAGAACCTCATTACTTGTTATAATTCACACGAGGACCAAAATTTGGAATTGTTTCTCATTTTTCGCATTATTTACGCATTATTTTTTCGATATTTTCTTCTTCCAAAAATTTTAGTTTTATAAGAAAGTCCAGATTCAGACATAGAAATTACAAAATTTGATGCGCGTAAATTCAGCGCTGCTTAATTTAGTACCGAATTAGAATTTTAGATGTACATGCTATACATCCTTTAATGGCTGATGATGTGGTGAACATGCAAAGAGCAAAATATCAACTGGGAACAGATGCAAATAATACTTCGGGGGCAGTCCCATTCTGGAGGACGCGTATGTAAGGCTTAAAAGGGACCCATTTTTTAGCATCGCTGTCACCCAAACCCCTGATATTTACAATAATCATGTATGTGCTCTCACCCAAAGACTACATGAATTTTTATATTTTTCTCTCACGGAATGAAATACTGAGATATTACTTGCCATAAAAGTACACAAACATGGGAGCACCTTCTTATACCTGAATTTATACTGCTATTATAACACCCTTAATCTGATTTGATTTGCTAAAAATCTCCCATTGAGACTTCTTAAGTAGATTAACAATTTTGTTACAAAATATACCGGGCATTTATATGCATCTTTATACATAAAATCGTAAAGAAATACATGCATTCTACCATAAGCATACCATCCGATTAACTCAGAAATCTTCGTTTGTTGGCCAAATACCTGATTTACTTATATACCATATTTATACAACAATTGATCAAACATCGATTTCTTTATTTTCTTTTATATTTGATTTGAAATAAATGCATTAAATCTAGTTTTGGTGTCTACTGATTTGTTGATTAATCCCAAATTTGATCAATATTTTAGTCCGATTAGACGCATTCCCATGTTATTATCGGATCTTGGATTAAAAGATTTATAGAATAATTGTCATTTTAATTTTAATGTGAACTCATCAATTACTGTGTGTCATTTTATGACATTGCTTTTGTGTTCATGAATATTTGGTGCTTCAAGTTACAGGAAAACTTACAATAAAAACGTGGGATTGTCATCAAGAGAAAAATGGTCATTCTTGTCCCCCTTTTTTGCTTTTCGTAACTACTTCATTATCGTTAATTTCAATGGATATCTCTACTTCACTATTGAAAGGGTCATAATCAAAGTGTTATTACTTATTTGTAAATTATATTATATTGCTTTCAATGTTGCAAATTTATTTTTTTCTTTTTGAAAGGTATTAATTTACAGTCATCGAAGTAATGTCAAAAAGGTTGTATAAAATTTTGGAGAAAGTGAACTGTTTAAAATGTTTTTACTCAAAAACTGAACTTAATCAAATCTTTTTAGACATATAATTAAGCGGTATTGTTTCCACACACAGAACAAAATAAGTTACAATTCTCAAAATTATGAGTTTGTAAGACTAAACGATCATAAAAATCCCACTGCGCAGGATACAGTATGCCAGAAAGTACGCTAAAAGCCCGTGATAAATACTTTGAAATAATGTGTCCAACACCGCTGATATCAGCTCACTCGTGTCCAACACCGCATCTGTGCTAGGCCACCTTAATCATAGAAATTCACTTTTCAAACAACACGTGCACAAGTCTATAAATTTTCTCAAAGCGTACTTATCAGATACATAAGCACCACAATAAATATATCAGAAATATAATAATTTTGTGACCCGTGTTTGCCTGCTGGCTATGACGATGACTCTTACGGCATAGTCAACCGCCTTCTGCCCTAGATAGAAACTCTCATGCTCCCGCTGGCCGTTATAAAGAAAGAGATCCCCTCGAGATTTATATTTTAACAAACATGAAGGTTTTTGTAACCATTTCACAAAATAAACAGCGTGGTGGTGTAAAATAACTTTAAAAAGACAAAGAGAAATTATAGGAAAAGCTTAAAATATTTTACTTCAACTGGCTGGAACCAATGTATTTATTAAATTCATTTGGCTATAAAAAATGTTATAAGAGAAGTGGCCATGTCCGTCGGGTGGTCATTGTTGGTACTCATGGGTACAACTGACCATATGTTATGAAAATAAGATACCACTGTATTCGGATTACAAATTAAAACAATCAAAATACTTCTTTCTTTAGATTTGTCTACCATTATGTTTGCTTGGGATTTGCGGAGCATTTTTTCTTTTTCTTACGATACCTTAATGACACTTTTCTTACAGCATATTATAATATGCTTTGCACTTGTAAGCATATAAAAATAAGCATCCGATGATGTGAGTAAATATCTGAGCATTTCATTTTGCTTTTTCTTCTTCAAGCCCTTACAATCCATAAATAATGCATTTCTTATGTGGTACGAAGTTGCGCGTTAGTAATTTTTCATCGCCCTTCCATGTATTTGTCTAACTTTACCCTACGCTTCACTTGGTGGCAAAAAATTCAAATCTTAGCATAAATAAGCATTTTCGAGAGCGCTCTTCAAATTTGTTTTGACCATAAAATTGTAACCGAACACCTTTTTTAAAATTTGTGATTTTGTTATTTAACCAATTAACTAAATTAGTAAATTAATCTAAAAATAAGTTAGTTTTATTGGAATGTGCATAAAATATACGATATATGATCTAACATATTTACGAAGATATGTAACTCTTTAGATTTAGAAGTACATGTAACTAACTTTATGAACAGTGCTTATAACCATGTTATAACTTCGGGGTTATAATAAATATAGTTCTTCTGAAAATAAAACCGTCCTCTTTCGGAAGTTGGATAACTGTTTCTAGCGTATATGCATGCAGCTTATTTAATTTTGAGACAATTTTGAAGGCATATTATCTTTTACCATCAAATGTCCCACAATTACTAAAAGAGAAATGATTTTCTTATCAACTCTATATTTGCATTTAAATTAAATTGTATATTTGTTCCTCCGTTTAAGATGAAGGAAAGTAGTACTTGTTTCCTTTACCACGTTTCCCATTAAATGTCACAGTTTTACCATTCAAACATAATAGATATATCTGAAATTATAAGAAAGAGAAATGAAATAAATAAATTCAAATACAAGTGACATACTTTTACAAACTTCTAATCCATTTTATTGTACTTTCCCGACACTGTTAGGGCGTGGCACGTGCTCTAAAAACCTAATAAAACACTATCCGTTTTAACATTTTTTTTTCAAATTATCTCGGTCATTCCATCAATTTGTACAACTGTCTTGAACCACGGTGATTTATCTTCAAGATGTTTTTTTGTGTACACGGGTTTCTTTTTAAGAAAACTAGATTTGACTTTTGTCTGCAATAACAGCACGTGCTTTCAATTGTTATATCTAAATGCCGCCTTTACATGTTTTATTTCTAAGTAAACTTGTTTGGCAAATGCACGTGTGTTGTATTATGCATATTGCAGTTATCGCCCACTGCACGCTACACCGTGACCTTTACATTGCTAAACCAAGTCGGAGATCGTTAACCAGGTTTTATTGACAAACAACGCAAGTGTATCTACCCGCCACGGTCATACCCGGTCATACCCATTAACTCAATGACGTACCATGCTCCTAAGGCGTGACCGCTGTCCCAATATAACCTGGTTAACAAGGCATTTGGGGTGGGTCTTACGTGTTTTTTCAATGGACTCGATCGGGTCCTTTGAATTATCGTATGCTATTGAGTATGGGGTCATGAGAACGAAAATTTCATGATCTTGATTGACATGTGTGTACAAAGTTGATAGCTTAAAGGATGCGAGCGTGCTGGGCCAATGAAAGTGGGTATGTCGAAACTCCTTGGAACAGGAAATGTACACCTGAAATCGCGCGGGAAATCCGAATGAGCTAACCGGGGTCGTGTTACAAAATGTACCTAGTCAGGATTACCCTTTGGTCTTTTGAGTTCACAACAAATATCCCATGAAAGCTTAATAAATCAGGAACAAAATGGTAAATGTACGAAACATATCGGCTGGTTAGTTTTGATACAGCGATCTTGGTAAGTTATCATCCAATACCCAAAACACGGGAAGACATCTCGGGGTCATGCATCAAATACGAGCGTTGTGTGTGCATTGTATAGGAAATGTTGCCGATAACTGCAATATGGTGTATTAAAGCAACAAACCCGAGTGAAATAAAGCATTTGAT
>JXSR01S014193.1:26304-36569 GCA_000969725.1 Ophiothrix spiculata | reverse complement strand
AAAACATATTGTTAACACGTTCCATGTGCAACAATGGTTTTCTACCAGTGACCTTCTAAATATTCATACTATTCTCATGCAAATTGGTAAGAAATGGTACTCTCAATTTGCAAAAGCTGAGCTCTTTGAAATTTAAAAAATGCTTAAAAATGTGTTATGCACCAGACAGATTTCTGTTTACCAAAGTTACCACAAATTAATTTATTACGCTGAACTGTCATTTTGGGTCTGATAAATATTATATTTTATAAATTTGTCAAAATTGCCAGGGGCTATACAGGAAATATATTTCACACGTAATGTGGTCCTCAATTCGTTCATTTATTTATTTCAACTTACAGATTCCCTGTTTTAACACTTGATCTTGTCTCTAAATTACAAGTGGCAAACTATTTCATTGGTACTGATCAATAATGTCATTAGGTGCTGATTTATTGATGTGAACTCGACCTCCATTTTGTTCTTACCTGTCTGGGTTTGTGCAAACTGAAAGCTACACTTTATAAGTGTGTTTCTAAAAGGAAACGCTTTTACGGGCTTTTAAGAACTGTTTCGTGAATTTTTATGTTTGTATTGTCTTTTTGTTCTGTATTAGTACTAATACAATGCAGTTTATATTAACATGATAACTAAAACAACAACAAGAAAGCGCTATTCTCGTGTCAAATCTACGTAAACAATTTATCTTGCAATATATGTAGACCTCGGTTTTTTTCTCCTCAAGAGTGTAAATCGTATTCCAAATTAACTTTTCACGCTATTGAATCCGTACAAATTATGTCCCACCTGCTCATTCGCTTGTCATAAGATTCTACCGGACCGGAAATTAATGAATACAGAAAAAATCATGCTTTCACAAAAATAACATTGGCTATGTGAGACAAACGCTAACATCAAAAGTGACATTTCAATGTGAATTGTTCAGGAATTTTCCATAGAGCTGCCAGAGAGTAATTCATAAAGTCAGTCAATGAGTATAATGAAATTAATTTTTTTGATGAAAACAGATGAAAACACCTGTTAGAGTAGTCTTGTAGTAATCAAACTAATGTACTATGTGTATGTTTTAGTTTTGAAACCATAGTTTGTATCCTATACACATCACCTAGTAGTAAACTTCTAACGATGTTGTAGATTTCATAACACATCGGATGAAACTTTCTTTCATAATGAGGATAAACATCTAAGTTATAATCAGACCAAGTGTTAACATCAAGGTACTCTTCTGTAAGAATGTTATTCTGTATTTTACCTCTCAATATAAATCTTTCAAAATATAAGACAGGTTTCCTTAATGTTTTTTTTTTCTAAAAAAAGGCTCTCCCTATCTTTTAGATTTTATGATTAACAATAACACAAAGACACACAATGATTATAATTTGCAACGTATACACTGTACTAGGAAAGTAGTGTGTTTTGTATAGTTTCTTACTTTGAGTTATCAAGTTTATTCAAAATCCATGTTATGATTTATTGGCAATTTTTAGATAGTTGGAAGGAAAACAACCAAATGTTTGTAATTCAATTACTTTATGTCGCTGAAGTTTTGACGAAAAAGTTTAAGCAAAGCAATGTCTCTCTTCGTGGTAGAACCAAATGGCGATACCGTTAATCTGATTACCAACAAAAGGTTTGGATTATTCTTGGTAATTTGAAAAGCGAAAAACTAATTGATGGCAAACAACAATTATTAACCATGTTAAGCGCAATTAATAAAGTAGGGCGATAGTCTATGGGCAGACCTCCTATTTCACACAAAGTCTAATTGACTCTATAATATATTTGATTAACTGTGCTTATGTTCAATACCTTTCATTCTACTCTATATAGGCTTGCAACTAACCCATTGCTACATGCCATGTCTACATGTCTACAAACATATAACATTGTTAAAGTCACCGGTGCTTATATATCTTGCCTGTATACACTCGGCCTAAGAGACTAAGAAAGTGTTTAAACCTATAAGTAGACCGCCGGCGCATATCACGTGCAGTAAATTATTGCATTATTCTTACCATGCGTAATTCTGGCATTGCATTTGCCGTTTTGATACTCTAAGTTTTTTCTTCAGATCTTAGACTGCGTATATATACTTTTTCACGCATTACATCTAGCAGAACTTGAAGTAAGGTTTTTCTGGGACTTTATTTTTTCCTATTTTTAGCAATCTAATTTTTACAAACATTGCAAGAAAATGTCATTGTTGACTGTATTTATATTATTGAAACACTCAAAACAAAACAAAACACAAAACAAAAACATACTGAACCATTTTATAAAACCTAGGACCCCTTCGTGTTACATGTGTACTATCAGGAAATATGGTCCCTTCTGACCTTTAAATGAACGTATCTAAAGAAGTGTACGTCTGGGCCCAAATAAATGAAACCCTGCTAACTCTAGTTGTTTGCTAACGCTTTGTACTTTATATTACTATTTTTTGTAACGCGTGCATCTGATATTCCAATACCTGACATCATTTAATTTTACAAACAATTCAATTGTAATTAGCTAACTTTTGTTTAAAGGAAAATAAGAAAGAATAATTTTTGTAACCAATAACCTACAATACAAGGTTTAAAGGAATCCGTTGATGGCATCACAATCATGTTAGTAAGGTCATTACCCTAAGAGGCGCAGGAGACGGTTTATATTTAGAACTACCAGTAACTCTATACTGCAATTAGGCGTATTCCTATTGAAGCATAAGGGCATTTCCTGACAACCTCAGCTTTCTAAATATTTTGTTTATCTAAAATAAACCCTACTGGTATTCAAATGTATCGCACATTCCAGTGAAATCATGCTTGAAGCAAGCAACAGACAATCCGCGATTAAAGAAACAACTTTACCGGAAACACACAGATATTCAAGCACTCAACGTAAAGCATTATTGGTGTGTACTGTGTTGTTTCCCTGTAAGGGAGTTGCCTCGTCTCATCAATCATTCACCTTGTATGTTATTATTTTGAACCTGCTTACCCGATATTATGGACAAATCTTTCACTTCATGAATTTTAAACTTATTAAGTAAGTTCTTGTTATTGTTAGTCAGTTTGGTTTGTTTACTTGTTTTTGTATTAATTCTTATTAAATATTAATGTACAGATCAATAAATAAACTCGATTTATTGTATTTCTAATTAATTTTATTTAATGTGTTTTAAATAACTGTTAAGAATAATTCGTGACATATCTTAACCTTAAGGTCGATATGTATATTACTAAATAAAATATACAATAATGAATAACAACCTATTTGCATTAAGATGCATGTCAATTACCAAATTGTAAAAAAAAATAACCGGAAAAAAATGTTGAAATAATTTATCTCTTCAAGAGTTAAAACCTCAACTGTAGTTCACGCGACAATTCCTATATAAATATCACCGGGGTTGAGATAGTAATTGAAAAGATAAGACCAAAAAAGATTTGTCAAAAAAGTCTCAAAATGTCATAGCTGGTGGGTTCGTGATATCTTTCACGCTACTTTTGTTGTGTTATCATTTTGTAAAGAGAACAAAGAACAAAAAAACAGCTTCAAGGACAGTAGGTACCACTTCAAATGTATCTTGGAATCACGCACACTTGATCAGGTCATACTTATATTTAATCTAATAAGAAACCATGCACGTTAACTAAGTGCATACACAAGAAAATCATTAAACTCTGTGGTTTATCCCAATATAATTCATAGCACCAAACGCAACTTTTTCTATAGGTAATTTTTTTAGTTCATGGCCTTTTGCATACAATGGTAGGTTAATAAAATGTACATGAAAAAATTGATCCAGTCAGGTTTTTCTCTGAAAAAGATATCGCCGCTGCCTTCCAAATCATTAAATCATACACCGTGATCTAACACGAAAAGGCCACAAAAATGAATATTGTGTACTGCACGTACTAGGATTAAAAGGGGTGTCTGAAAAGATAATTGAAAAACACATTTTGATCAATGAATAAAGGCACCTCAAAAAATATTCTTTTACATCACCTTAAGGTATTATTATTATTCAAATGTTCCATTGTCATATCCTATACGCTAAATTGTTACACAATTAGTTTATACGCTCAGAGTCAGTAATTCTAAATTTTACCCCACTGTCGTACAAAGTGTCTAACAAATTCCGTCATTTGTTTTTAAACCCTGCTCTGTTTCAGAATTACACAACAAGGCATGTTTAAAAAGTCAAATAAAAAGTAAAAATAACCAAAATTAGACCAATACATAAAGACATGTACTATACTATGAGTCTTTCACCATTTTTCAATAACGTTTTAAATTAATGAATTAACAGAAGTCTTCTTGATGATTTTAAGTTGCAAATTACATTTTGCTATTATAGGCCCTGCTAATAATTTAAAAGAAGACCCATGTGATTTACCAATAGGCCTAATAATCATAATTGAAGAAAACAGACATAGGCCTATAAACTATTATATCATAGTATAGAAATTTCTTTTAGCAAGTTTTAAAAGTGTAGGCCTCATATCATCATTTTGAATTGTATTGGTCAGTATTTGAAACGATTTTCCCAATGACGCCAACAGACATTGTGATAAAAGACACAAACATGCATAAGTTATGTGATGCTCGTCAGAGAGTAACATGATTTTTGGCCTAAATCATGGATCGATGGTGCAAATTGCACTCTCCATTACAAGTTTTTAGAAAGTGTACCCAACCGTTGTAATTGAAAAGTTGATGATAGCATGCGTATTTACATTTCAAGAGTTGTTGTAACTGCTCTTTTTCATTAAAAATATTATACATGTATTTACTTTAAATCCAACAGTGGTAAATATAAATTGTGAAAAAAAGGCAGCTAATTGAATTTATCTATATCTTTAATTTTCATTCAAGGATGTGCCATTTAAACCTTGTTACCTCTTCTCCAGCGAATTTAGTCCGGAGATGTAGTGAATCTACTTTAGTAAGTAAAAGCTTACATTTTATTAGGTGGCTTATCCCTCGTCTAACCAGGCTTTTTTTGTAACACGTCTACCCAAGGGGGGGGGGGGGGGGCTGTTGCAACCCCCACCCTAAATTTTAAGAACGGAACCCCGTATAAACTTGGTTATCAATAGATAAGTATGGTTCTCCCCTATCCAACTATACCAAAATCAAACAAATCGGCCAAGGCGTTACGTAATTATGACGTCATAAAGGTCTTTCAGGTCGAAAAATCTGAATTTTGCCACCAAAATCGAAATGTTGCTATAAAAGTTCTAAATGACGTAATTTCATCGGTATTTTGCTAATAAAGAAGGGGAATAATAATTGTAACATGCCCTGCAAGTTTCAGCTTTATAGCATGCACTTTTTTTTTCTTCAAAAATGGCGACTTAAAATTTTCCGAGGCTTCATCAACCCCCATACACCCCAACTTTGACGGCCTACCCTAACCCCACCTTAAGTGATACCCCCGTAATTTTTTCATCAAAATTACTGCAATGGATGTAAAAATACCGGATTTTTTCCTGATATTTTCTTGGTTTAGATAACTTTTCATAATAAGGGTATTTTCATATATTAAAAAATATGTGAAAACTGGGCTAATTCCTTTAAGTTACACATATGATTGACAAACTTGGAAAACTATATAACAAATCATACAATGTTTTAGAAAGGGAAATTATGCCACTCGAGATTTCAGTAGAATATGCAACTTTTCGTTACACACTAGTATTCAAAAGCATCTAAAATTGGCAAAAGTTTCTCAAATTGAAAATCATCTCATGTCTATCGTTTTGCTCCACAAAAAAAAGAAGAAATATGATATACATTATGAGTTGATTTTCAATTTGAGACACTTTTATCAATTTGAGATACTTTTGAATACTAGTGACAGTGACATCTGCAAGAATGGCGAGAGGTTGACGGATGTCGCTGTAACACCACTAGTACTGCTATATAGTGGAACAATTGTACAAATTGGATGAAAAGCATGACATTTGGCACAGACATACATGTACTTTAGAGTATACCTACAGGTAAAACACCTTACGATTTTTGCGTGTAATTTTCTTGGGTTTAACGGATAGTCAGAAAGTATGTAAAGGTTGCATTTTATACAAGAACACGAAACTTCTGTCTACGATAAATAAAATCGGTTTTAATTCATGTCAAATCAGTTTGTGTCTCGTGTGATACAACCTATTCCAGATAGCCAATGAATTGATCTTTCAGATACCACTTGTTTCATTTCAATCGGTAGTGTACAACAAAAGTTATGTTTTATCAAATATTATATGGATTTTTGTCTGGTCCAATTTCATGATTTAAGGCCATAAAGTTTTTGAATGGAATAAAAATGGGTCACCTTGGAAAATTTATCATATCTGTCTTATTTTTGCATCAAATTTGTTCATTTTTTCAGGACAAATAAAAGAGAGCATGCGCATAATAAATAAGTAATGATTGTTACGGTTGAGTAAAAAGATCAATGACAAAAGTGAATATCATACTTTATGTTGGTTGCTTAAATTTGATCATATATGTCAGCTTTTGTATTCAGATGTATATCTGACTAATCAAAAATGCATTTAATGACGTCTGTACCTACAATATTTCAAATGACTGTTATAATGGCGGCCATTTTGAATTTGGCGGTCATATTGGATTTACAGCCACTTATATTTGTTGCTTACCAATAAATTGATACGCATGCAAAAAGCTACCTTTGTGCCAGTTTTCATGCTTTTCACCAAGTGCATCATTTGCCTGTATTGGCTCACCATATGGCAGTACTACACTGTGACATAATCTCCATGTGTATCAATGTTTGTATGTACTTTTTGTATCCTATAATATCACGTGTTGTTATTTATGTTAGATGGGTCCAATAAGAATCTTAACATGTAAAATGATAACATTTGAAATATCTTACCTGAAAAAGTATCGACAGAATTTATCCAATGTAGATCCCAAGTAAGCATTTAAAAATAGAAGGGAAAAAAAGAAAAAAAATATAGAATTGATACAACTGTTGAACAAAAATAAGACGTATCATAACTTGTTAAAACAAAAATACATTTCGAAACTGTACAAAAGTGATTTGACTTCTTAACCTATAAAGGATGTACTCGAGACAGATATAAAACCTAGTGAATATATATTTGAGTTAACTGTCAGAATGATACTTCTTCAATCTACTCAAATGATACAGAGTCTGTAGTTAAAATAGCATAAGGAAACAGCAATAACCGACTGATTGAACTGTGCATATAATTTTATTTTTCCCAAATCTTTACTTTGGAATTACTGGGTTTTTTTTATACAAACATATCTCATATTTCAATATGCTGTTCCTATTTTCAAAACCGTTTTCAGTTTTCTACAGTATAAGGGAGAAGCAATTCGAGACTGCAATCACCCATAGCTCTTCGACATTTTCAGAATATATGTATATAAATCATTTAAAGATGTTACAACTGAGAACGGTCACCTTGTGGCCCGAGGCTAAACTTTCAACCATAGTTCACACGTGATATGCTTTTCAATCTCTTTCTTTGCTTATTTCCAGAAGGGTTGCACTTTTTTGACACTTGATTTTTTCTTTAACATAACAAGTGTCAAACTAACGTCATATGTATTAATCGATAATTTGTAGTAAAAGATTGATCATATGACCTCGACCTCCATTTTACGATTTTCTGAACTTCTTTGTTGCAAACGAAGGCCTGCTACAAACCAGTTATTGTTAAAGAATGAATTTAATCAGAAAACATTTATTTAATCGTTGTTGTGTAAGATAACCATAGTCGTAACCTTAACCAAAAGATCTTGCGAAACTGCCGACCAAGTTTCCCTTTTACCGCGGCTTTTTTAGCTAGGTGTTGCATCAACATTTCAAAGTGTGAACAAAAAATTGTGAGATTGGTAACTTTTCCTATCAAGATGAAGCTATCATTTCATTTTTTCCTTAAAAAATTGTAGATTAAAAATTATATCAAATTATGAGATTATTTCAAAAATGTCTGCACAAGATTACAAGACTACAGAATAAGTCATGCTTTCTCAGAAATTTTCCGTTAAAATTCTACCACTAAAGGATAAATTCAAGGTACTGTACTTGTTCAGAAAATATTGATTAATCTGTCGTACACTAATTATAAAACTGTGAGTTTGTTTCATTAATATTCAGTAGAAAACATCTAAAAATACCTCTTGATGTTGTCTTAGAGAGACTTGAAGATTTTTAAACGATAATCCTTGTATACAGAAAAAAAAAGTGAGTAATTTGACTCATTTGAATCATAGTGTGTCAGAATACGGACAAAATCAATCAATCAATCAATCAATCAATCAATTTTATTTGTTTCCATCTCAACTCACGAACAATGTTAACAACAAGTGATAATAATATTAATAAATAAGTACAATTGTTCATAAGTTAAAATGACTCAACAACCGGGGAAAATGAGTCAGTACACGGACAAAATGACTCAACAACCGAGGAAAATGAGTCAGTACACGGACAAAATGACTCAACAACCGATGAAAATGAGCCAGTTTGTCCGTGTACAGACACACAATGGCTCAAGTGAGTAACATTTTGTTTTGTCTGTTTACAGGTTTAGTTTCAAGCACAATTGCGTCAATAAGAACTTGCCTTACTGTTAATTCCTTTACAATGGCAAAATTGATTCGTGTATTATAGAAACAAATACAAAAGTCACCAAATTACACAAAATCGTTATCGAAAAAACAACATGCCAGTCAAACCAAACGGTAGCACTAACATTTAATCGCATCGTTAATACATCGTAAGACCGAGCCCGTGGTTACCTTGCGATTACTCCTCGATCTTTCGTAATATTACGAAGGATTTGAATTTCACTCGTGTCAAAAACGGTTTTTACGTCTTTGTAAGATCATAACAAGCTATGAGCTAAACAGCTCTACGTTCAGTGAAATCTACCCCGGAGCAGATTACGAATTTATAGTACAATTAGAAAATGTCTAAATCTTGTGATATTTTTACATTTTTGTACAATAAAACTAAGCACCTGTAGCAATGTGAATATGGAAAAGTAATATTTGCTATCCATATGATAATTAGTTAGAAAATGGATAGTTTTCATATTACGTATCTATAGGAGGGACTTCATTGCAACGTTTGACACATAGACATAGTACTAGGGTATATGTGTACCGCCGCGGCAAAAGGGTCCAGTACATGTAGGAGTCGACAACTGGACCCTTTTGCCGCGGCGGTACACATATACATTTTTTAATTCAAGGATTTTTTTTTTTAATTATTCGTTCTTCGCAAATCAGTATCGCATGTTAAAGAACTTGATACATTCTGACTACAAATTGATGAGACATGGTTAGTGTGCCAAAAATGACCAGAAAAACGTTCATTTAATTCGTGTGTAGGCGTGTCGAAATAGTGGGTAAGAATTTATGACGCGGAGTTTATTTACATGTAAATTCAAATTTAATTGAAATAAAAATGAGCAAAACAAGTGACCATCATCACCGTTAATTGTCAAATGATTTATTATAAAATGTGAAGGCACAAACATGATCTGCTGAATAAACGTGCTTGAAAAGTGTTTGGGGTGATTTGACTTTTATTTGTGACTCAGAAACCGGTCAATACCATCGGCATGAAAGGCAACTTGTTCAATAAAAAGCCCTACGCATTAGAGATAATACTGACAAGTTTCCAATCGGTTGTATTATTAACTTTTGTTTCTTCTTGTGTGTACTCCCACGATGTTTATTAACATCCTTTTGAAGATTAGGATTAAAGTACTAAATTCAAATTGACCAATTAAAAAAACCTGTTGTTGGCAACTAGCTCATGGTCTTTTGTCAAATTTTGACAATGAGAAAAAAGGCTTGTTGCTAACCAGAATAAGCAAGGTTTCATGAATACGTGCCCTAGCCGAAAACTGTTTATGTGTGGGCCCTTCGAGAGAAGCAATATTAATTTGTGAAAGTAAAGCTATATAGGTCGTACGGTGCTCGTAAGACCGATTAACAATGTTTATTTGACCACTTCGTAAACATTCGTACGAACGTCTTGCGGTGGTCTTACGAAAGAGTGTTTACACATAATCAGTTCGCAAGGTCGCACACATTTCTGACTGTGTTCGTGCGATAGACTTGTGACAATTTTGTCAATAATGTACAAGAATAAAGCGTGTAAAGGGGGATACAACACGAAATAGAGAAAAAACAAATAAAAAAAGGGTATTAAGAGAAGGTGTATAATTACAGAAAGAGAAAAGAGTAGGGTAAAAGTAATTTTA
>JXSR01S014192.1:22014-34250 GCA_000969725.1 Ophiothrix spiculata | reverse complement strand
ATATGGAGCACTTTGTCACCAGACTATAACAACACTGGCTGTTCGTATAGTAATGATGACTTTATTAAAAAGGAAGGAGCACTAAATGATGAATCAACATGATCAATAAGTGCCAAAAAAAGTTACACAACTTTATGTGTGCAATCTTCTCTTGTGCAGGCTCCCATTTTGTTTTCAGATTTGGAAAGTTACGGGTCCCTTTATTGTCGTCGTATTGATGACTAATCGTGAAAATAAAAATAAAAGTGTGTCCGCAACATATTAAAAACATTTAAAACGTTGTATTAACACTTCAAGTGTTTTTAACATGTTTCGAACAAGGTTTTTTACGCTTAATTTTTACAAAAAGATCATGATATTGCTATATAAAAAAGCACACTCTGAGAAACAAATGTAAATCCAATATTTGACGCGAAAGATGACAGGGGTAGTCCTGTAGGCATTGATTGCATGATAAAGTTTCTTGTTTCTGCAACTCATCGGGATACCACCTTTATTAATTTAAATTATAAATCATTATATTGCTTACCTGATGCAAAACATGTCATCTTGAAATCCATTTTTAAAAATAAAAATCCGTTTTCAAATTTTTAGAACAACTGCTGTAGAATTATCCAAAAAACCTTGTACACTTCAAACAAGTGTTTCAGTGTCGTATGAATTCCCGATATTAAAATTCCAATGTTAATAAAAGTAAATCCTGAGTTTATTCCTCCAAAAAGTTTGTGACGATGAATATGAAAGACGTGATGCTACTTTCCATCCCTAACATTGACAATGAAATCTATTTTGTATGGATCTACCCGATTGGTTGGGAAATTACAGTATTTTCATCACGTGCCGGTTAGTCGACGTCATAATTTGAGGTTTGCACCAGGGGGGGGGGTAGGACATGACGTCAGCAGATTTTGAAACTCCCATTCAAAAAACTTGAATTTTAACTAACGCTCAAAAATTTCATTTTATGCCCTTACTTAGTGTATAAACATGTGCAGATTTCAAAACCGTTGGGGTTGGAACTTCAACCCCAGAAAACTAAAAAGATATTGTGATTATTATAAAGAACTACTTTTCTTTTCATTTACGCATTGAAATATACGGGCGATACCACGGATGACTACGCATCAAATCTGAGTAAACAGTCCGGTAAACAGGCAATTAAAGATATCGTCCTACCACCACTGGTTTGCACGTAGAAAGTTCGAAATTGAAAAACCAGACTAGTGAACCAGACTGAATTCTGATGAATGATGTGATAAGGCTCGCGGTTTTGTCAGAAACATTGGTTTGCTCCTTTTTTTTTTTTTTTGAGGGTATACATGCCCGAGGTTGCATGATGCATTGGGAAAAGCATTGGCAAGTGTACTTTACTCTCCACTGTAGCCTATATCTGTAAGCCAAGCCATACTTTTTTTCTGATCAAGTGGAAAGGGGAGAATGAAAAGAATGGCATACATGTTTCCGGTAACGGTCCCGTTAACGGCACACCTCTGCTATATATAAAAATACTGGTTCACGGAACCACGCGATGATACGCGATCCCCCGGCCTGGCCGACGTGATCCCAAAAATGTAGATGTTTAGAATGGACGATGATTGCAGGTGATGTTAGCAATTGTTAGGAATTGTTTTAAACAATATGTGATGGCTCACCCCGAAGGGGGGGGGGACTTTGCATATGATATCGATTTTGATTTTATCATTTCATCTGTTGCAGCATTTTCTAAGCTTTAAATGATACCTTACTTGTTGAAATTGATCAAGGCGATCAAATTTTACAAAAGAAAATCTGCTGGAAATTCGTATCATTTTCTTTATTTTTAGCTACCTATTTTCACCTGTTTCTTGAAAAGTGTTCAGTCGCAAAGTCCCCCTTTTCGGGGTGAGTCATCACATATGTCCTACAAGCACATTAAAGGAAAATTAGTGATTAATCAGGGATTAAAGCAAGCAGTATGAAATTACCTTTTGACCTTGACCGACCTTGAACTTGGGTCAAGTGCTATCCATAGTCCAAGTTTATTTCATGCACGGTCAAGGGTTCGTGAGTTATAGCTGTGACTTTAAAATGACCTTGGATGACCTCAGGTAATTTTTTTGGACCTTGAAATGACCTCAGGTCAGTTTTTAAACCATTCTGAAAATTTGACCTCAAATGACCTTTTGACCTTGACTGACTGACCTTGGGTCAAGAGCTATATGTGGTCCAAATTTAATCCATATAGGGTCAAGGGTTCATGAGTTATAGCCATGACCTTGAAATGACCTCGGATGTCCCCAACTTTTTGAACATTTTGAGATTTGACCTCAAATGACTTAATTTGACCTTGAATGACCTTGACCACACCCCCCGAAAGTTTCGCACTCGCACAATTAAGTTTATCCCGAGACCCTTCATGTCACCAAGTTTCGTTCAGGAGATGGAGGCAAATAAATCTATCAATCAATGGTACAAGTACTTGCAAAACATGCATACCCCATGAAGGAGTCTATTCGTACAGGGGACCCTCGGCTTATGTGACTGTCCGACCACGGAGCAATTAGAATAAAGTTTCTTGCCCGAGGAAACAAGGAGATGAAAATCGGGCCGAAAACCGCCCGGGCCGGGGCTCTAACCAACACTCTCTGCATCATACGAGACCCGTGCTCTAACCGCTCGGCCACGCTCCCCTCTTATGTCAACCCTTTTCACGACGCAGACGACGACGCGGACATCTACAACTATATATGCCATAATCCCCCTTCTACTTTTCAAGCAAGGGGGATAAAAAGGAACAAACCTGAATTTGTGGGGTTTCAAGGCAAGGCATGACACACATTACTTTCACCATGTGCACCTTCTGCCAGGCTTCGTTGAATAAAGGTGGTTTCGCAGATGCAGAGTACAGTGTATGTCGTTGGGGCAGACGACCAAGATTGAAGTTGTGGCAGACGACCCAAGACAGACGACCAAGCATTTTTGAATTGTCGTATATTGTCGCATGACATATTTGCATAATGCCACAATCCCGGGCCACAATGGTCTGTCGCAAGAAAAGTTTTTAAACTTAAAAGTTTCTCCCTGGTTTCTTCCAACTCAAAATGACTGTCGTTGTGACCATTACGACATATGGTAATCGATATATTAGCCTGTGTCGTGCTTGTCGATGATGTCCAGGTGCGACAAGGTGGAGCCTTGTGCAATTGAAATTTTTGACGTCACGCTGGTCGTACGACAGCCACGATAGACATTCTTATTCTGAAAGGCCTTGTCAACCAGCGTTCGAATTAAGGTAAAAAACATGGTTGTCCGACGGACAACCAGGTTGTATTTTTTGGTTGTCCGTCAGAAATTTGGTTGTCCGTCAGGCGCGGCGCCAGACTCAAAAAGGTACCCCAAATGTTTTTTGACGTAGCTTTTTAAAAATGACAAGCAAAAAAAAAATAATGTCTCCCAAGCGCACAGACAACTATACGATACACCTATTTCTAATTTTTCTCAACAGCAAATTGATAAGAAGTCATATTTTTTACAGCGATCAGGGAATTGAAGAAAAAATGCTCAAAAAATTTACAATTTTATCGAATGTTCCAGATTTGAAATAAACATGCTAAGAAGTATGTTTATTTGACTTTGAAAAATAATGGTTGTCTGCCGGACAACCACAGCATTAATTTAGGTTGTCCGGCGCTAGATTTGGTTGTCCCGGACAACCGGACAACCAGAATTCCGAACGCTGCTGTCAACCCTTCTTTTTCTCTGTAACTCAGCAAAAAATGATAATTAAAGGAGCTGGTCCCGAGTTTTCAAAATTTAGTTTTCAATGTCACATGAAAGTTGACCACTCAAGACATTTAAGTTCAGCTGAATCATATATCGGTTAAACCGTTTTGATTTTATGGGTAATTTTGTATTTCAGAGCCGTCTATATGTTGCTGTGTAAAATTGATTATGGTTACCATAATTAGACACATTTTCATATATATCTCAAAAACTGAACAGAACTCAGCCGTGAAATTGCACATGGATTAGGCCTATGAGAAAAATATGAGCAACATTTTGGCACCAAAATCTCAAAAAAGTTTGAAAAAAAGTTGAGGCAATCTGACCATGCTCCTTTAAATTCAAATAAAAGTATACATTTCTTGAAGGGGATTTGCATAATGATGGTAAGGTCAATTTGGACCAAAATGTGTAATTTTGGACCTAGGGTCCAAAAATTATATTTTGGATCAACAATTTTACGGAAAAGCAAACTAAATTTTAAATTGGTAAAATTTTGAACCATTTTAATTTTTAGAATCTAGAAAGCAATATCTATATAGGAACGTATTTCTCAATTTTTTTTTTTGGGTAGTTTTTGAGATATCGTCAAATTTTGGTCCAAACAAAGGCCCGGTCAAAAATCCCACTCCTGACACCATTTTTGGTAAAATATGCCATTATTTGAACTATTTTTGGCAAATATTTATATACTAGACGCATAAGAATCTGAATTTTGATAGAGGTGATCTTTGAAATTAAATTTGGATCATAAATTGTCTCTTCAAGCATGCACGGTCTATAACATGCTTCAAGGGTGCTAGTGAAAAGTTTGTTTCATTTCAATCGGTAGTGTACAACAAAAGTTATGTTTCAAATATTTAGGCCTATGTGGATTTTTGTCTGGTCCAATTTCATCATTATAGTGTTTCTGAATGGAATAAAAATGGTGAAGTTGGAAAATTTATCATATCTGTCTTATTTTTACATCAAATTTGTTCATTTTTTCAGCACAGATAACAGATAGCATGCACATAATGAATTAGTAAACATTGTTACGCTTGAGTGAGCTGATCAATGACAATACTTAATAGAACACTAACTTGCAACTTAAACGTGAAATTGGACCAGAAAATTTTGCATCCAAATATTTGACAATAACTTTTGTTGTAAAATACCGATTGAAATAAAACAAACGGTATCTAAGGTCCGTATGCACAAAAGAGGTTTAAGAGTTAGACCAGGTTTAAAAATAGACCGGGTCTAAGTCAAAATTTCTACTGCTTTAAAAGGACCTTTTGTGACATTTTTGAACTATACAGCAACTTTCAAAATTCAAAATCCAGCTACAAATCTTACAAACAACATTAAATATGACAATATTGGTTGAGGAAAATCTATTTATCTGTGATACAAAATTTCACGTAAACCAGGTCTAACTTTAAACCTGGTCCAACTCTTAAACCTCTTTTGTGCATACGGACCTAAAGGTTCAATTCATGGGGTATAGGCCTAAAATACAATCTTTACATGCTTTCTAACTATGAAAACTAAGCCTAAAATTACACGCAAAGATTGTAAGGTTTAGGCGTACACCATAGGCTATTTATTAGCAATCGAATCAAATAAATATATAGGCCTAAAATTAAATAAACAAAAGCTAAATAACATTTCAATCAATAAAATAAAATACAATGAAAAATGAAATAAACAATGACAATTTCATCGTAGAAATGTGATTTAAATTCGTGCCTTGAAAGGGGTAGGCTTTTTCAACTTTTAACCCAGAGGATGATATCTCGGGAAAGACCTTCATTATTATCCCAATTTGTCTTGAAAAATCCCCTAGTCTGAGGTGCACAGTGACACCCATAAGTAACTTTCAAATGTGAGTGCCCACTGCCACCTCCTCCCAAAAGGTCCCCGGACCAATGATACATTCCGAACCCGGGCACTGAACATACGTGTCTTTTTTAAAAACAATTCTTGGTTGATATTCTCACATGTGAAAACATGGCAGCCGACGGACAGAAAACGCACCGAGCAGGGCCTTTTAAACAGAAAAACAAGTCACACAAGACAGGTCGACATCGCAGTAAAAGCCAGATTGAAACAGAACATAAAGGTAAATATTGATACGCGTCGTTTCCTGTCTCAGATCGATTGGAGTTAGTGTTTTGATAAGTTTACAAGTGATTGCGTAATTTATTTGGCTGCAGAATTTTGCACTTCCTGTATCATGTGTACATCTCAGATCTATCACTGTAGACTGCATGGGGCTGATATTGATAAAGTCAATCTCAGAAATAAGCTCCCCGTTTCGCGGGGTTTTTACTCATTAATGCGTGTTGTCAAGTAGTACTCTGCGCCGTACGCGACACAGTGCAATTCACGCAGTTGGATGTGATAGATTGTTCCCGCGATCATCACGCCAAGTTCTTGTCACTGACACTGTAACACTGGGGAAAATTGACCAGTCATAACGATCGCCGTGCGTCAGCTTTGTCAGGTGATTTAAATTCTGAATTACGCGTACGCACGGATTGCGTAGAAGCGCAATTGTTTGAATATTCTGGACGCGATTTTCAGGGAGCTTATTTATAAGATAGACTTTAAGCTTACATTTGGGTTATTCTCTAAATATGGGGGCCAGTGGTAAAACTCAACTTTGGGGACATTCAAGATAAATTTAAACATGTTTTCAACTTGTTTGTTTTAATGTGTTGCTTATTTACCTACGTAAATCTTGGAATACTTGAAATTTTGTTGACGACCTAAAAATATTATGAATTTTGAACAAAAGGGAGCAAAAAATCATCATTTTTAGGCAATTTTGTGTGACATAAAAAGAGGTCGGTTTAAAAACATCCTTTTACCCTGTGTATTCTTAATTTACATGTTTTTTCTCAATAAACATTTTGACAAATGGTAAATGTTTTAGTGAAAACTAATTTGTCACTTTTACATTCAATATTTGCAGCACACTGACTTCACCAAAATAGTCATCACACCCGTAACATTTGGTGTCACCAAAACCCGTTACGGAGTGATGACGTTAAGTGGGCATAATATGTACAGAAACTGTCACAATGTTTCTTTTAAAGTGATTTTACAAAGTATTTTTTGAAACAAAACATTTAAAAAAGGAATGAAATCCAAATCTTGTAAACCCTGAAAAATATAGCAATTCTAAATATTGTCAGATTGACTTGGTGTCACATAAAAATGTTACGGTTTGACACTTCACAGTTGCATTCTGACTATTTATAGTCATACTTTATGTTTCAAAATAACTTAAATGTGCACTTGTTGTGGATGTAATAAGTGCAAAATAAATTAAATTTGACTCTGGTTTTTGATATATGAATTATGACATGATGAATTTTGGTGTCACGGTGGACACCGTTACGGGTGTGATTTATATTTTTGGTTGAGAAAATTAAATCAATGCCATTATTTCAGTAAGTAATACTCTTTTAGATTTAGCAATGATGGGTTTACATGAATGTGACAAAAACTGAAACATAGAATAGGTAAAAAAATGTAACCTGCACATCTTTGGTGACACCGTTACGGGTGTGATAATTTTGTCCAACGATTTTCATATTTTTAGCATGTTAATGCTGGTAAAATTAGCTGATACTCCTGTTGAGGACTTCAAACATGACCCCCTTCAAGATACAAAATGAACTTAGCAAATATGAGCAGCCTTCTAGACAGGAAAAGGCAATTATTATTTTACCATTCAAAATGTGCATGTCACACATTGGCCCCCATATTTAGAGAATAACCCATTTGAATTAATTTTGAATAAATGAAAGCATCACTTGACCTAGACGGCCTAGACTCTCTTGTCAGTCAAAAAAAAAGAGTTATTGACATGATGTGGAACAAGTTTCCTGACAATGTTGTGAATGTCAAAACTTGCTTGAGAAACACTTGTAAGCCAAAAATATACCAGGTTCCCCCATAATGACTGATGAAAAATTTCGGGTTCCCCCCCATCTAATTTTTTGGGCAACTATTTAAACAATTTTCTGTGTATTTAAAGGCAAACATGATGTGAAACTGAGTCTGAGACTTTTGGCCTAAAACAAACGTATACAGTTTACAGGATGTCCACTCTTACCCGAAATATCTGGCAATGGTATTTGGTACCACTGCCAGAAGCAAGCTCTGCAATCAAACCTGGTGTGCTGCACATACCCAATATCCCAAAAAATGATCATATTTATCAGATACGAACTGCAACACTCCACAAATACGACAATGGATATTAATAATAAATTTACTTATTACACTTCCCGAAGTTGTTGCACACAAAAAATGATGTTTGAAGATATGTTTACAAATGGTAATGTAAACAAACGATACATTCTGTTTGATTTCTCTGATCAGAACAGTGTGATTTTCATAAATTTAATTCAAAAAGGTTCCTTTCATGAATATAGAATAAAACATTTCTGTTTGTTCAAGTACCATTTGTATTTTTCAATTTAAATGCACAAATTGCCTTTATCTTCTTCTTCTTCCAATTATTGTGCAGACCTCACTGAGTGAGTATTAACGCACAGGCGGATTTTGAAGTCCAGAAATTGTCCGAAACGGGGTTGGGAACAGTCAGGGGTAGAATACCCTACTCTTTACGATACTGGCTGCGAGTTCATGTACAGGTATGACTCTTCTGTTCATGGGACCGACGGCTTTACGTCCCCTCCGAAGGACGACGATCTCTCATGAAATATTTACCCAACTCTAAATACTTCATGCAAGGAGCGGAGTAGAACTAGAATATCTGCCCAATGCTGCCACTAAGTCAGATAAACGTCTAAGCAGAGATTCCGAGATTCCATTCTGGCAAGTGCCCTCACCGGGAATCGAACCCGGGCCCAATGCGTGTAAGGCGAGATCGCTAACCACTATACTACGGCGCCCCTTTTATGTGATGGGCTGTACTACACAGTTTGCCTCAAGCCAAAAACAAAGTGTTTTGGCTTGTGTTTCTCGAGCAAGTCCACTCAACTATTTATTTCAACATATATCTATAAGCCTAACAACTTGTAAAAAATTTCATAAAATATGCAATTGCGGTGCTAGTATCTCAATTCAGGGGGGAGGGGCAAATGAGGGGCAAGATAAATTTCCAGGGGGTACAATTTTGACAAATCTGTTTATTATGTCTGAAAAACACCTATATTTTATGCTAAAATATAGTATTAAAGGGACTGGCCTAGATCCTGTCCGCTGATTTTCTGACTATAGGCCTATATATTTTTCATATGTATCGATAGTACATGATTGTACTAACATATCCTACCAAAAAAAGATCTTGTGAACTACACCTGTGATGGATAAACAAAATTATTTTGACAAAATTGTTTTTTCTTTTGATATGTATTAACTTATCTCCAAGAGCTTCATTTGATCTTTTTATCTAGTAAATCCAGACTGAGGTACAAATTTAGGATTTAGAAAAAACTGGATAGTCACACCACCATCACATAGATATATTGCAAATCAATTCACTGTCAATTTGAGCCATTTCTGTGTACATTTGTGTACATTTTTGGATTTTACTACACTTTTAAGCTTTATTTAAAGCATTTCCCTAGGTGGAATCTAGGCTAGTCCCTTTAAGTGGTGAAATATGCACGCAGCGCGCACACATTTGTACATGATAAGTGAGCACTTTGTGTTTGCACAGGATAAGTGAGCACTTTGTGTTTTGGGTTTTCTTTAAGCCCATTCATTTCTCCTAAATTACTTGCATATTGTATATTGTTTGTCTATCTGAAATGTAATTGTTTTGTTTATAAAATGTATTTATATACATATGTTTGTAAATTGCAAGTGATTTGAATAAATATTATTATTATTATTATTATTATGTCAAAATTATCAATAAAAAGGGATAATTGAGAGACATTTGTGCCATAAAGATTTTTTTCTGGGGGAGCAAACTGGGGTAGTCCGATCCTAGGACCTTGATTTTTTCTGTGTTACTATTCCACAATATAAATCCACTATCACATCATACCACTTTACTAGAAAGGCAGAATTCTACATAGCAGACTGATTGCATGGCAGACTGACTGTCCCTCCCGAAAAAATTTTAAGTGGCTTTCTAGATTACTGGACTTGTTAGTTATGTTGGTTTGTGTCACCCGAAAAAAAACCCCCAAGGGTTCTATAAATCGAACTAACTGGGGGGGGGGGCAGAAAAATGCTCCCCTATGCCACCCACCCCCTGTAGTGCCTCCACTGTAACAGTTCTCAATGCAGGGCCGTATGAAGGAGGGGCAACAAATCTGAAGTGCTACAAACAGAGAAGCTGCTTAGTTTCTTTTGATTTTTTCTCCATTTTGTATTATTCACTATTTCTATTTTACAGGTCGTGTCAATGCTAAAACCCTAAGTAAACGAGCAAGGAAAGAACTCAACAAAATTAACAGAAGACACCAGGTGTGTATATACCCATCCTATATTTTTTCTCCAAAACAAACTCAGGGGGAGCGGTGAGGATGAGGGGGGGGGATTTCATTCTCTTCAAAATTTGAAATTAAGGCTCTGTGGACCCACTTTGGACTAGACCATTTTTTTAACATTGTCTTCAATAGGCCTATATTTATATTCAGGAACTTATATTAAATCATATCATGTTTGTACACTTTACTCATAAGTCTTTGTATGCACCTAGCACCTCATCACATTGGTCAAGCATGCTTTGACAGGTTTTCCTCTGCTTTAGGACTGTTGTTCACCTCCTGAATATGAATTTTAATGTTAGTGGATATGCGTGTAATCTTATACTGAATAGATGTGGTTTTCTTAATTAATTTCCACCAAATACACTCAATGTGGTGGTTTTTGTCTTGGGGAAAATCCATTCATCAATACCAAATTGAATAAAAGTTTAACCAAAAGACAGTCACTTACAAAATGTCATCATTTATTGACTCCCCTGAATAAGTATGGTGATAAGATCTTTCTCGATAAAACAATGCTTTATCCCATGGATATTATTGTAAAACTTCAGCCATCTGATAAGTCAGGACTTTATTGAACAAATTTGACACTGGACCTGGATGTCACAGAAGTCATCATATGTGATCAAGAGATCAGCAAACTCTGTCTTGAAACGTCATAGCTCAGTGAGTATAACTGGATATGTACTAAGAACTTTGTATATATAAATTAAAGTGTAATGACTTTGACCAATATATACTGTAAATATTTTGAATTCATACTGTATTTCTGAAGATTGTTTCAAAATGGATTTGTAACTAACTTGCAAACATTGCATTATGCAGGCACAACAGAGAAGACTTAAAAAGAGGGATGAAGTTATTTCAAGGAGACGGTGTGTTGGAGGAAAGGATACAGCACCCCATCTTGTGGTAAGCATGATGATATCCTGGGTGAATTGGTGTCGATTTGGGTGATCCTATAATGAGTTCATCATTTATTAACCCTACCTGAAGAAGAACAAGAATTTATCTCGCTGCAGAAAATCACAAAACTGCGCTCAGTCTTTAGTACATCAGAGACGGGTGTTACATACAGAGACCAAATCACTGCTTTGGCAGCGACTCAATGATAAATTGCTTGTGGGTGTTAGGGGCTTAGGAAATGGGAGACCCTTGTTTCGAATGCTGGTGAAATCATGCATTTTTCAGCCTTCCTTTTATAAGGAGATCAGTTAGAATTCTAAAACAAAAACATGTTTCTTATTCCTCCCTTTGCAAAGCAGATAGCTAGGTTAGAAATGGAAACAGTTATAGTTTAGGTCAGTCATATTTATATTGTTTGGTATTTTATCTTTGTATATGTAGGTGTAAAATTTTACCATCAAATTGATTTACTTTCCTATTTCTGTTTCAGGTTGTGGTTGGTTTGTATGAGGAGTGTACTCCCATCCATATTGTAAAGCATCTACTGGAGTGTGATGATAGTATTGTTGTATATCCTAGCAACAATGATCTCATTTTTGATATCAGGTAAGGTAGTATACAAGTATACAAACAGGCTTGTAACCAGAGCAGGCACAAAATGATAGTTCCCCTTTTTTTTGAGCCAACCCCTCCTCTGCGAAAATCCAAATGTATCACCAAAAATCATCAACATCTCATAATACTCAATTGTTATGGTTATAAAAGGAGTCTGTTAGGGAAAAGCATCCATAAAATTCCTACTCTTTTTTGAGTATCACTTTTTCCAAATAAGTGAAGTTTGCACTGGGTCAACCAAAACAAATGAGTTGCAATCCTCTTTTCAAAATGATGGTTACTGGCTTGTATGCTGGAGTGGCAGGCTCCTCATTGGTGCCATTTTTAACCCATGCACGTAGTGCCTGGGTTCATAGAACCATGATCATGTCTATCTATCTATCGGTCTATCGGTCTATCTATCGTCCAACTTTCGTAATTATGCTTCTTCTCGTATATGCTTCGACGGATTTTCGTGAAACTCGCACAGGATGATCCTTGGGTAGAGGG
>JXSR01S014191.1:139365-162595 GCA_000969725.1 Ophiothrix spiculata | reverse complement strand
TAGATTTATCATAAATGCAAGAAAGATGTTCTAAATGTACTTGCCAGCTTGCGCTATCGATTTTTTTCCTGCGCCACGACAGGCGTATCAGAATTAGGATACCCCTCCATATCCTAATTCTGATACGGGTATAACAATTTGGATACAAAATGTACGTGGGCATCCAAATTCAGATACGTATCCGAATTGCGAGTTCTGCCGAACTGATAATGCAATACTGTAAGGAATCGAGCATAAATTGTTCTGGTAACAGGGTGTCATAGTTGCAAGTGTAAATTTCAGTTTGTTGGTCTTCAAATTATTTCAAAGTGATAGTAATAAATTATTTTCAAATAACAAATTCTCACAATTCCATTATTTCACTTGGAGTTATTGTATACAATACATATTTATTGGTATTCAAAATCCAATTTGATACATATTAATAGTGAAATGTATAAGCATTAAAAATAATATTACTGTTACCATTGCTTTTGTAACATCTTATAGCATAAAGATACACAATATAGGGTGGAACGGAATCTGGACCACGTGGAAAACTGAACCATTGACATTTTCCTCAAAAAGTATACTTCAATTGCTGCTACTGGAATTATAGAAAACAGTTCAGTTGAAAATGGTTTAAAAGGATATCAGTGGTTCATTTTTACCACGTGCTCAAATAGCCTCAGTCTACTCTATAATATATTACACATAGCATACAGCCTTATGCTAAATGATTTCAGCGTACATAATGTAGAAAGGCAAACAGTGAATGGTCTTACTCATTACAACTTATATGATCAATTTTAAGTTTGATCTTACATCTTTTGTTCATTCGCATATTGCTAATCTTATTGTATTTTTGAAAATCTAGCATGAGCTTATTTTAATAAGATTAGGTTTGATTTAAAATTTCATTTTACATTACACACAGGAATATTCCCAATTTAAACGAGTGATTGACAAAGCTCCTGCAATTTTCAAAAATGAAGGCATTTATTTAAGTCACAATAACTTGTTGCATGCTGAATTTACAAGATTAGACATTGTGATTTGTCACAGAAATAACATGATTATAATAAGCATCACTTTTTACATGATTTATTACACACAACTTTGTATAAAAATATAAATTTGGGTTTGCTGTATAAGTCATTTGCACCAACTAAAATATGCGTCAAAAATTTAAGTAACTTTGTACTTGAGTTGCTCTGCATAACTTAAAGAAGTGAAAAGAATTGTGAAGCATTGAAGTGAAGTATAATTTAAAATTTACTTTTTGCCATTTTGAAACCTTGCGTTTGAATCTAAGCAGAAAACTTATATAAAGATCAATCCATCTCGTACATTTTTTACTCAATCATCAAAGATTTGGTAAAGAATAATTTGTGCATTAAATGTTATAAATCACACATTTTGTGAGTTTCCTCACACACAAAAACAATGAATTTCCTACTAGGGGAGCACTCATCTCTTTTAATGACAAACTGTAAATAGCATCGATAAGTAAAAGTGCAAATACTTTTTGAGTCTGGAAAAACTTTTCATCAAAGATTGGAGTAGACCATTTTTGTAACTGGCATTTTCCTAAAGTTTATAACTGATTCAATCTAAAATTTCGTTACATAAAAAACTTACACCATTTTACCACCTGTGCAACGGACTACAGCTTAAAGGAGATTGGTCAAATTTTTCAAAATTTAGTTTTCAATGTCACATAAAAGAAGACCACTCAAGAGATCTAAGTTTCAAATATCAGCTGAATCAGTAAAACCCTTCCAATTTTAGGGCAATTTTGTAATTTTAAGAGCCGCTTATATGTAACTGTGTAAAATTTATTATGGTTACCATAATTAGACACATTTTCATATACATCTCTAACACGGAACATAACTCAGCCGTGAACTTTTACTTGGGTTATGGGAAAAATATGAGCAACATATAGATACCAAAATCTCAAACTTAAATCTCCTTGAAAAAAAAGGAGGCAATCTGACTATGCTCCTTTAAGGTGTCTGGTCCACACGTACTGGTACGCACTTCTTTTGATCTCGCAACTGCAGCAAAACGCATGCACAGTATACGCAGTGTAGTGTTTTGAAGCCAAAATATGTCACATTTACTCATTTTTCGTGAAAAATAGGTTGGTGACCCCCACTTTTTATGTTTTAATAATTGAAAGAACATACTTGTGCGCAAATTTTGTGAAAAAATGACACAAAATTTCAGTGGGAATTTTTTGAATCAACACTAAATAATGTCACTTTTTGCCACATACACCCCTGTACTAATTTTCACAAAAAAAACTTTAAAAAAATGCTATTTTTAAACTGAGTTGCATGCAAAAACGAGTCCAGTGACCCCCAATTTTTATTTTAAAAATTGGTTCTACATCGATAAAATATTATTCATGCCAATTTTTACCAGCGTATTTCAGGCAGATCTATCATGGACCAGACACCTTAATGAAACATGATCACTTTGAAAAGGCACACCATTATAAAATAATGCAAACATTGCTTGGTTCTTGCATACACACGATGCAGGCATTTCAAGATGAAAGCTCGTAACTCTGAATCATTGGCATTGTAATTCCAAAGGTTGGTTAGCTGAATGTAGCAACCTTGTTGAGCATGATATTAACCTGTGTGCACCACTCATAGATTAAAGAGAGTACAGATAAGAAATAGGTCTATTTGCACTCTAAAAATATGGCTAAGTTACGAGAATGCACCAAGCTGACGTCAAGGGCGTTGTGCCTGGTCCAACAACACTGGACGATCGCATAGTGCTCTGGTAGCACGCTACAATTACTTGACTGCAACGCAATAAGCATCTTAATAACTGAATTCTCAGTCAGATTACTAATTAAAGGGGGCGCAGCCGGCGCACGCCCCCTCTTATTTTGGTAGCACGTCAAGAAACTGACACTTTAGTGATTTTATTCCTTGAAAATTAATAATTTTGTCAAGAACGACAGCAAATGCATGATTTTTAGGTATAGTTCTGCACCCTTCAACACCTTATTTTTCAGACAAACACCTGACTTTTTTGAAAATTCCTGGATCCGCCCCTGAGTATGGTACCAATCCACTTACGAAGTCAAATTAGTATCAACATTCTTTAACAATAGAGATGTGGCGATACCCTTCACAGCAATTTTACAATATCATTTGAGTCTGGCTCAATCGTTTTAAATGATAGAGCTGGTTACTCCAACTGTATACATATGTGTATATGTCATTATCAAGCCACGAAGAACCAATTGAAGAGTGTTTTTTTTCAAAATTTTCTTAGTCCAATGGCTGCCGGCATGCTATACTTTGAAACCGAAATTCTTCATCAAGATTGTTCTGATGCCCATTTTACCTCATATTGCAGGGGTCGGGCATCCTTATTCTGACCATATGGTCGCGGTTCACTGATTCCCCTGAAGGGACATTATAGAATAGTAATACAACAGTAAAGGCGAATTCATACTCGGCCAAATGTTTGGTAGGAAAAAGTTTGTTTGGAGGCCGACTATGATTTGGCCTTAAGTCCAGGGATTTAGCATGATTCTTAATAATTATCTTATTGTGTGTGTATGTGTACTGCAGTGCTAGTATGAATTGTTAATCAATATGACATACATTTTGGTCATTTGCACTGAGCTTTGACAACAAAACTCACAAAAATCAGTAGTATTATAGATTTACTCTACTTAATTGCTCCGTGGTCAGACAGTCACGTAAAGCCATGGGTCCCCTGTGCGCTGCATACAGTGTATACCTGGTGAGTCTATAATCTATGCAAATATAACATGTGGCAGCTATAATTGGACTAAGTGAGTTTTGGAAAAAAACACTCTTCCATTGCACAAAAATGGTCTACAGTCAGCCATTACCCTTTACATAATTGAAATCACTTTCAAGGTTTCTAGAAGCATAAATAACATGGTTTATAAATGAAAGTATAAGTATATATTATAGATACAAAATGGAAGGCAAAATATACATATTTGATAACATAATTCAAGCATAAAAATAATGCCGGTTTACAAGAATACTACGATAAGCAGTTGTAAAATGAAGGCACACGAATGAATGGCGTTGGGTTTGACTCAATACTTCAATATCCGGCGCAGGTTGCTTTGCGTGGACAGATAGATTATCACATTGAAACAAAATTGATGGATGGTTTCATTTTTAACAAAAAGATTTAAAGGAGCCTGGTCCGATTGCCTCAACTTGTTTTCAAACTTTTTGAGATTTTTAGTACCAAAATGTTTCTCAAATTTTTCTCACAACCCATGTCAAAATTTCACTGCTGAGTTATGTTCGGTTTTGGAGATCTGTATAAATTGTGTCTAATTATGGTAACCATAATTAATTTTACATAGTAACGTATGGGTGGCTCTTAAATACAAATTTGCCCATAAAATCAAAACGGTTTGACCGATTCAACTGAAATTTGAAATATAGACCGCTTGAGTGGTCATCTTTCATATGACATTGAAAACCAAAATTTGAAAAATCGGACCAAGCTCCTTTAAGCAAAATGACCTATAACAATGTATACATATGAAAATCCAAAATACAGATGGCAAATGATGCAACTTTGACCCATGTGTTTCTCGTTTTAGAACTTAATACATATCAAAGTTAGGAATCGAAACAACCAATATCAGCACATCTGATGCAAACAGTCTTAAATTAAATAAATTTTAATCCGGAGCTGGTGCTTTGAGTTGATTGTAAAACTGCAGCAAAGTGACAAAATCTTTGCCACTCTTGAGTTTTTGTTACAGTGTTGTAACTCACTTGGTAACTGCTATTGGTTAACATGAAAACTTTTTCATCTCAAATGATAGCAGTGTATATGCAACCAGAATAAGGTATTGATTTATGGCATCTTCTGCCCATCACCAAATTTTCTTATCACAACAAGGTCATGAGAAACATGACGGACCATACAACTACATCTTTCTGCCATGATTCAACAAGAGTAAAATGGTTACCAAACATTACATGAAATTATGCAGTACATAATATAAGCTGATCAATTAGCTTACAGGGGGGATACAAGGCACACCGCCATTTTTATTCCGGCATGGAGACAAAATTGGGGGTACAATTCAGGTTTTTGCCAATAGCTTGCCGATGATGCCATTACACGGGCTGGTATACACAGCCCAGTATCTCCCCTGTAAATCTATGGTTCTAATTCAAGTTCAGCAGTCATTTGCATATAGATAAGATAATTATTGTGCACCTTTAATTTAATTTTGGACAATTAGATATATGCATATAACTTTAATAAGTATAAGTTCCTTGACTTAAGTTTTGATTCTTCTCTACTGATTTTGGAGTCTTTTGAGGAGAGCTCACTTCAGAGACACTGATAGGCATAGGAAAACATAATGCTTAAAACAGAAAGCAATTTGTTTGACAGATAAACAAACCTATTATAAACCTGCAATGTTATGAACAAAAATTAAATAAACAAAAATCCATAAAGTGTTTTTTCTAGTTCAAGTTCAACAGTCATTTGCATATAGATTTAGATGATTACAATAGTGCGGCTACAACTGAGTTAACATGATTTTGGACAGTAAATGCATAATGCATGAAGAGAGCTCATTTTCGAGCCACTAATAGGCATAGGAAAACATAATGCGTAAAACAGAAAGCTATTTCTCTGACAGATAAACAAACCTGTTTATAAACCTGCAATATTATGAACAAAAAATAAATAAACAAAACTCTGAAGCTTAAATTAATTGTTAACTATACAACATATACTATAGCAAAATTGCTTAGCTTTAAATCATACATGAGTGTACAGAAGGAAATAGCTGGTCTCAATCCACAAGATTAAAGGTCAGATTTCTTTCATCCTTTTGCGGTGCGGTTGCGGTGCGTTTTGCACTGTAAGGGTACTGGTAGTGGTACATCGTATAATGAAAAGTACACGATTGAATGGTATCAGGACCTGATACCAGTACCCTTAACGTGCAAATCGCACAGCAACAGCACCGCAAACGAATAAAAGGAATCTGACCTTGAGACAGTTTAATGAATCCCATTGGCAAAAGGAGATACACAACATGATTACTATGGCTGACTGTGGGTACCACCAGTGTTCCCGCTAAGGTTTTTGAACTTGCACCAATTCAAGCAATTTTGACGAAGTTGAAGAGGTGCTTGTGTCAAAATCATTAGCTGTGGCTGAAAATTGGCTCAATAAAGCTAGGAAAATATCTTTCTCACACATTTTCAGAAACCCGTTGCGCCAATTTTCACCGCTTCTGCGCCAATTGTGTGCCATATGGCCTTAGCAGGAACACCATAACAGAGTAACTGCAGAAGGCCTCCACCCTATACACCAATAACTGGAGGTAGCTTCACAGCAACTCTGCTATAACATATGTGGTATACCCACCAACCTCTATAGATTGGAAGGATATGATGGTTGATGCAGAATTAGGTCATTTTTCCACCACATCACTACATCATCTCATTACTTAATCAGCCAATATGCACCAACTGGTTCCTAAAACACCACCATGTTGATAATGGCACCACTGCTCCCATGATGAACATTTGTACTGGCAGAAACACACCACTTTTTCTGATTTCCTTTTACCTTTAAGCATGGAAATAGTAGCAAGCGAAAGTGATTACAGGGTAATTTAACAAGGCCTATGTTGGAATGGCATGATGCTGTGCTCTTCTAGCTGTGCTCTTATAATTTTGCTTTGTTTGACATCAGAAGTCATGGAAATACCATGCCTATTCAATCATAGATAGTCTCTTACATGATACAAAACAACAGTTGACAATGTTGTAGAATACATGGGATGTTCTTTGGATCTTGCAACATAGTCTGATTGATTGTTGCATACTTCAAGGTTTATAAAGTATATATATCATATATATATGTAAAAGATTTCAAATAGTAAGTTCTTGTACAAATTATACCAACAAAACTTATCATGATATAACATTTAAGTATCAAAAATTATGAGCAAGATTTACTTGTTCAATGGCAAGGAATATATTACAGTTGCATTTGTTCAGCCTTCTAATAGGTACCATTAAGTCAACTCGCATAAGTCACATGTTTAACATTCTAAAACATAAGCTATTCCAAAAATCATTATGGCCAGAATAATACACAATTATGTTGCTCAGCAACAAACAAATGTGTCGCTCTAAAGTCGCGTGAAGAAAACCTTTTTCATTTTTACGCGTCTGGTGCGCCAAGGTTAAAGTTCAAACACAACTCACACGATACTTGTGAGCTCGCGTGATTTGTCTGTTCAATTCCTGTGTGACTTGATGATCAAATTTAATTGGTTTGTTGTTCACGCACGGTGCGATTTGGTCCCGCCCAAAATGAAAAGGTTTTCTTCAGATGACTCTAATCAAATCAATTAGCTGATACGATGAATGAGTAGGACTTGAAAGATTTAACAGGCGCAGCCAACTCAGATTTTGCATTTAGGAAGATTTGTTTTTCAATTTTGCCAAAGCATTTAAATTAACATGTTTTAGTTAAAATCAAATATTGCAGAAAATCAGTTTGAAATGTTTTTCATTTTTCTCAAATTTTTCAGATTTTTAGATATTTCAGCCCAATTTTATCCTCAAGAAAAGAAAAAGATTAAGCTATTTCAGCCCAATGTTATCCTCAAGAAAAAAGAAAGATTTTACCGACTGTTTCTACTTGAAAAGATATGCCTTCCCGTAAAACAAATTTGCTGTTTTTTCATCACCCAATCAATAGATTGTAAATTGGTACCTTGGTACTTAATTTTGTTTAAACAAAATATACTTTGAAATATATTAATTATCTATATAATTAGGTCTCTGCTTTGTGTATATCAATCCTTTTCATTTTTTTACAAATGCAGCATTTTATTTCGCACAAATTTGTGCAAGATTCTATTTTTTTGAATTTCACCTATTTTGATTTGACAGACATAAAATAGAACTCTATTACATGAAAGGTAAGGGGTGTACAGTGAAAATCTTTTGACAGCTCTGCTCTCGGATGATAGCAGCATTTATAGGCAAAATAAATATTTATTGGACAATTTAAACAAAAATCCATGGTAGGGGTTACATTTAAAAACAAAGAGGCCCTGTATTCTGGATTTTTGTTCCCACTGTTCAATAAATTATTGTTTGGCCTATTCTATCCCTATATAAAAGGAGAAAGTGGCAGGAAAATAAACAACTTTTACAGCTGGTAAATTGAAATATTTTTAACATTTACACAATGTTCAGTAACTAAAGTCAGTGTCACAATTCTTCAGACAATGTATATATACACATAATCATCATAATTGCAGGGCCAATTGTATATGAACACGGCCGGTACCCTGCAATTCGTGGTTGGTCATGTTATCGATTTTGTCGGAGGAATTTCGGCAGAGACTTTATGAAAAGTTCAGCTATCCTATCAACAAAACTAAGACCTACCTATAGGCCGAACAATAATTTATTGGACAATGTACACACAAATCCAGGACTGGGCTTACATTAACAAACAATTGGGCCCTGCACCCTGGGTTTCTCCTTAATCTGTCCAATAAATTATTGTTTAGCCTTATAATAAATAAGGAAAACATATTTGATTTTGCTCATGATTGGCAGTCATACATCCCTCTGCTACAAAAGTCCATGGCTAGGTGCTTGGCAGATAAAAGGCAGGTTGCATGGCGAGTTAGTATGGGTGCGGTGCAGCACCGGAAGCTGGGATAGACATGCAAACCATCTGGCAACCGTAAGTGATGCTACCTGACATGCCATGTTGCCTGATTGAGGGATTGTGTATCATGCAAAAGGAAAAGAACAAAAGCAAGAATAAATAAATAATAGGCGACAATGAACATGCAAAATGAATGGAAATATATCTACACAGCAAGATTACCAGGCTAAGCTTTGAACAGTCAACTAACGATCCCACTGCAGGTTCACAAAATTTTGTATATGGAGTACGTTATTACAGTAAATATGGTTGTACCAGTCACTGGAGGTTCACTGATATAACCTGCAAACAGAAGTACTTGGGAGTATCTGCTGTGGTTCTCTGCATTGGGCTGACAAAGCATGTCCTGGTAATTTTGTTGTGTATATGCTTGAGAAAATCAGTTTCAAGACATTTTTCGCTGAAATAAAAGTGCACAAAAGTGATGCAAATCTTATAGTAATTATGTTCAAATGACTGCCTTTAGAAGTAAGTGAACTTAAAGTTTACCATGAAGATGAGGATAATTTGATGCCATCTTGAATATTTGTAATATTAGGATGGATGAAACACTCAAGGACGAATTCCTTTGATCATTAGTGTTTTTAACATGCAAACATGGTTTTCCTGAAATCTTCAGGACAGCCATTGTATTTTTTTGCATGATTGTTTTTCAAAAAGACTACAACAATGTATGCCCATCATGAGTGTTCTCTCTAAGGTTTTTGAGCTTGCAACAATTTTAACAAAGACGAGAAGGGGCTTACGCCATAATCATGTGCTGAGGCTCAAAAGTGGCTAAATAAAGCAAGAAAAATGTCCTTTTCATTTATTTTCAGAAACCTGTTACGCCAAACTGTCTGCCTTTTGCATCAATGGCGCACCATATGGCCTTAGCAAGAACACTGTTCATTGATATCACCATTAACATGTATCAAAACGTACACATTATAAGCAAAATAATAATTTATTGGACAACTTAAATAAAAATCCATGGTAGGGGTTGCATTCACAAACAATGGGTCCAGTACTCTGGATTTTTGTTTGCATTGTCCAATACATTATTGTTTGGCCTATAGTATCATCAACAATAACTACTGTATGATGTAATTGTCATGCAAATTTGAATCATACAGTAATTGTGCGTCACCATGCTAAGATTTTATAAAAATCATAAATAAATACCATGATGGCATGATATATTTCGCATTGGACCTATATTGCTACACACTTCCTGTATACCGTCAGGTGTTATGTGACCCACAGTTACCCATCATCCTTTTACATGATCATTCATGTAACTTGCAATGCAATTCAACTCAAAACTAACAACGGGAAGGCACAGAATGATTTTAGTAAGCAGTTAGTAAGTGAAATACGAGGGGGTATCAAAAGGTTTTAAACTTTACCCAGAAGGGCTTGAGCTATATCATTGACATTTGTCAGAATAGCCACTTGTCTTTATGTACAATACGGTGCAGAAATTGTCTCAAAAGTAGTTTTACTTTCTTTACAGGTGGTCATTGATATCATCCAGAGGGTGAATTAAGCTCTTACAGGGCCCAGTCAATTTTATTGGCATCTCAAAAGTTTAGTTGTTTGATACCATAGTAACGGGTAGGATCTCTTCAATCCATTGATACCAAAATTATGGAAATGACATCACAATGGTGTAATAAAACATGGCCGACCTTACTTGAAAAACCTGAAGATTTTCATTGAAACATAAAATCACGATTTTTTCAATAGAGAGGATTCCTACAATAACGGTCTCAGCATACTTGCCAACATTCTAATTTCAAAAAGAGGGACAAATGAGAGGAAATGTTGAAAAAAGAGGGACATTTCTGAATTTCCTATACATTACTATGTAAAGATATTTGCAAAAAGAGGGACACCTACTAAAATCACGGCATTTTTCAAAGGTCAAAAGAGGGATGTCCCTCCAAAAGAGGGACAGTTGGCAAGTATGGGTCTGTAGACAGGTCAAAGTGGGAGAAATGTGTTACTTTCCACATTGACTATGCAAAGATGCTTACAGTATCTCATAATGAAATTTCGTTCCTGGCGCCATTTCTTCTGGGTAAAGTTTAAAACTTTTTGATACCCCCCTCGTACATTGGTATTCTACTAAGATGCATGGGGCAAACAAAAACAGTGAGAGAGAGGTTCTTTCTATGACCAACGATAATAGCAAAATTGTCGAATCCCTCCAATATAGGCTGCGATATACCTTTGTTATCAAGACTGTTGTATTCAAATGTAGAAAAATATTGTTATCAGGTGTTACATGGACAAATTTCCTTGAGAAGCCTAAGCCCCTATGTAACTCAGGTAGTGGACCCCGATGAAATATTTTGTCCACAATCGATCAATAAAAAAAGGGAGAACCTCTATTATGTGATCTTGGGACATGAACATGTGGTAAATTGATGAAGTTGAGCTGCAGTTTTGGGTTAACAAATGACAAACTACCCTCTTTGACACAAGTTTCCACAAGCAATTGACTATTTCATAGTTTGATCGCTGTAAGGAGTCAACTCATAGAGGGCAGTATTTGATTTGCACTCAGAAGCTCTGAGAGAAACTCTGAACAGTACAAATAACCACAGGTTCCAAATAACCCCTAATCACTCTATTGTGTCAACAACATTTTCACTAAATCCAAAACAATTGAGATTTTAATTTCAGGTCAAATATCAACTCAAATATAAATTTTCAAGAATGCCCAAATGGATTAATTATGTTAAAAATCATTCACACAATATGAAGAGAATGCAAAATCTTCTTGGGTAATTCTAACCCATGGTTTCACTTTAATCTTTAATAAAAATGATTCTGATGGCAAGTATAAAACATTACTCAATATAAATTCCTACATTATTGCACACATCGAAGAATCCAGTGTTTCAAAATTTAACACTATATAAAACATACAGTACATGGCGGGATTTTATACCTTGTGCTCCTTTTTCTTTTTCTTGTCTCTTTTCTTCTTTCCTTCTTTTGATGCTTTGGTTAAACCTGTGGATGAAAATGAAATATGCAACAAACAAAACGATTGTGAGCATTTAAATGAGCAGCTAATATCTAAGCTTGCATTGTGCATTGTGAGCATACTCTAATATCTCATTAATAACCTGCGTGATAGCACGATCCAATCTAATAAGATTATTTCTAGTTTTACGCAAACAACTGCACGGTCATTTTCAGCAGTGCTTGCGATAATGGCGCATATGCTTTAAATGCAACAAAACGTGCACGCAATGATATCGCAGAGGTTGCGTTTGACTAAACGCAACGCAGAACAATGCCTGGACTGATTGATGTTTTGAGCAGATGACAAAAGTAAGAAATTAATTGATTTTCACCCGTTTTTGGTCCAAATCAATAAGACTTTAAAAGATAAAATATCGGTTATTAATGACAATAATAACTTTGAACCCCCTTTTATTTCGGTCATTGTTTAAAATCGTCGGTGTATGTTTTGAGCCTCGGTACTTTTCTTTTCGGGAGCTACACTCCCTCAGAAAAGTACCTTGGCCCAAAACAAACACCTCCCTTTTTAAACAATGACCTCAAAAAAGATGGTGCGCAGTTATTATTGTCTAATTGTTTTCATATGAATCCTAAAGGCGAAATCAACACAACATGTTTGTTTGCTTTTGCAGTTTCTTAGCAATATCAAAGTATAGCTTGATAATGAAATAAATGCCAGGTGTTTCAAACTGCATGTCGTACTTGATCTTAATTTTGGTGTTTTGCTTATATTTATCTTGCTTAGAGTAAGTGATTGGTTCCATCCTTTGCTTCTTCTGACCATGCTTGATACTCAAAATTTACCCTGCAACCCACAGAAACGGTTGTCAATGTTTGGACCATAAGGCCAGATTCATTTTATCCGTTTGCGGCATAGTTGCGGTGCGTTTTGCACTGTAAGGGTACTGGTAGTGATATATTTTAAAGAACACAATTGAATGGAGATGAATGGTATCAGGTTGGAAGCTAAGATTCAATTCTGTCCGTCCGTTTTTAATGCAGTTTTATTTCTGCATCTTCTCTAATTGAAAAGTTTCCGCGTGACCAAAACACATTCAAAACGAATGAATCGCTCCAGGGACCGATTCAGGTAAACGGATGGGTTTCCGGATAGCCGCACCGCAAACGGACAGGATAAAATGAATCACTCAAAAAAAAAACCATTATATCGATTCAAAACACATCACATGTGAAATGCATGCGGAATCGCATTGAAAACGGACGGTCAACATTGGATTTCAGATTAAACCTGATCCTGTTCAATCATATGCTTTAAATTATACAATTACCAGTACCCTTACTGTGCAAAACGCATCGCAACCGCACCGCAAATGGATAATAGGAATCTGACCTATAGTCTTGCAATTCTCAAGGCTTAATGCAACTTGCAACATACATTTCTACATGCATTAATACTACAGGTCATCACATAACTCGCAAGTTATTGCTTAAGGAGTTGAATTGGATTTTAACATGTGAATAATCTACTTTTTACTGATTTATCTTGACTTCTAAAAAGCATTTTGTGAGTTTTAATCCTTGGGTTGCTTCTTGTTTGCTCTTCCGAGGCAAAAGAAAGTAGTATGCAACCCTGGAGATATCATATAACTTAAGTTTACTAGTAAGCAGGTAAAACAATCATACAATATTAAGACGGGATATGTATAGCTATCTCAAACAAGACTATAAATTTAAACTACACTTGCGGTCAAAAGTGTTTGCACATGCTTAAATATGTGCAAAAACCCTAATTATTATATCAAACGACTAATTAAGACTCTTAAAAAATTCATGGTTTCTTTATAGGTGCCATATGTATCCAAACTACACTGGGGGTCAAAAGTGTTTGCACATGCTTAAATATGTGCAAAAATCCTGATTATTATATCAAACGACTAATTAAGATTCTTAAAATTCATGGTTTCTTTATAATAGGTGCCAAATGTATCCAATATAAATAATCTATGTGTCCTCTTATATTCGATCTTCCATAACCATAAAAATGGCCGATTTACTGGACCAAATTCAAATACACAACACACACTTTTCGATATGTGCCTATATGTAGTTTATTATTAAATGCTCGTTATCACCGTGTAACCGTAAAGAACATTTTAAGGTTATAAGTTTTCTAACAAATGTGCAGTTATGTATTTAAACTCCGTTTTTGAATGTGCAGAAGAAAGTTTACAGTATGTTTAACACGCCATATTTTCAAATGCAGTGAATACAGTTCCCGTTGAGATCTTTAAATCGATATATGTAAAATATAAAATCTGAAAAAAATGATGCAAATGATGAACGGTTCTCGAGATCTGGATGGTTAAAGGTTTTGTGCGCAAACACTTTTGACCGCCAGTGTATACTTTAAAGAAAACCAGGTGAGACACATAGTTGGTCACAAGTAATATTTCTGACATTTACATTTTGAGAACTTATACTTTTAGTGCTGTGTAACTGGCTTTAATGTGATCCTCTCCACATATTTGCTGACTTTATTCAATGTGGAAAGACTATCCATGAAGGAGAAGTATAAGTGGACCAAAATTTGGCTAAAGCATTTTGAAAGAAATATTGGCAGCCTTATATATGCATACAATCCTTAACCTCATAACGTTTTGTTTTAAAATACTCACATGGCCTAACAATTAGTAAGACTTTAATCAAAGCCTTCTGCTTGTCGACCTTAAACTGCTTTATGGATATGTGTTTAATAACTAGTTTAATTATTTAACTACGACCTGGAAAGCAGGAAACGGTAATGAAGTTCAAGCACTTTTCTGTCAACTCAAATTACATTTGTCCTAGATATAGCTTAGAAACAAAGCTTGTGACCTTCAGCTAATTTACCCCTTATGATACTTAAAGCTTTATCTGTAAATTACACACAACCATGCTGGTCATGCATTAGTCCATCTACATGGACCTCACAAGCGAGCGCCTACGAGCTTCGCGTTCGCTTGAAAGGTCCATCTAGATGGACTAGTAGTCATGCATGTGCCAGTCAGTTGTTTTTGTGGCTTTTGTGACATCCATGCCTACATCTCAACCCAATTCCTGGCCACATAACCACATCAAGCCACTATCGTTATAGCCAAGAACGGACATGATACTTCAGATATTATGTCAATATTCAGTCAAAGTTAGCCAAGTTTTTTGCAAATTTCAAGATTTTCATCTGAAATTAGCCGATTTGATAGATATTTTTGTGTGTGTTACGTGCGCATTACAAAAATTATAACTTTTCCTCCAAAAAAATTTTGATTGAAAAAAAATTAGCCACCCCCTCAAAATGTTAACCTTCAGCTGTCACAGAGCAAGTTTATTTGCTATACTGAATAATTACCTGCTAGAGGCTAGAATGTCTTGCTGTAAATTTCAAATAAATAATCATTTGATACTAGGGACATGTACTATACTGATGGCCCAGTACTTGAACCAGAACTTAACTGGAATTAATCTAATACAATCATAATCACAATAAATCAACTCAAAGCCAATGCCATAGGAAATCAACCCAATGTAGACATGATAAACCCTATGATTAAGCTTACTGATGACAGCATTATTATATCAGAAGATTTGAAAGTGTAAATTAGCTCATGATCACTGTGCTTGTCAAAATCAATGTCAATGATAGGTCATGGGATAGCATCATTATAAAATGGGTGTACCCTTTAGACCAGGGGTTCTCAAATAGTTCTAACAATGCACCGCAGGGTAAAGTACCAAATGCCCAATTTTCATTGTATTTCTTATGTGTTTCTTTACGCCAATCAGTACTAGTCAAAGCATCAAATTTAGCCCTTGCACCGCTAGTTGAGAAGCACCGCTTTAGAGCATGCATCTGGATTCACTTTAATGTCACAGTATACAAGTAATGACTTTAAAAAAAATTACAGTATACAGGACAAGATTTATTGTTTTGTCTGTCATAATGTATGGAAGCGCATGATCTATTTTTGACAAAATTAAGGTTTTATCAATTCATTCCTTTTACAAAATGGTTCGATTAATTTCCATTGATGGAATCCCTTCATACACTCCCGGTCAAAAGTGTTTGCGCATGCTTAAAAACTGGCAAAAAACAAATTATTATATTAAACGAACCAGACTCCTAACAAATTTTTTTGTTTTTTTATAGTTGTCATATGTATCCAATATAAATAAATCCATGTTTCCTCTTCTATTTGATCTTACATAACCATCAAAATAGCCAATTTCCTGGACCACATACAAATACACCACATGCAGTTATTAATATGTACCTGTGTACTTTAATATTTTCTTTGCTCGTTATCACTGTGTAACCGTAAAGAACATTGTCAGGTTATGAGTTTTCAAACAAATGCGCAGTTACATATTTAAACTTTTTTGAATGTGCAGAAGAAAGCACACAGTATGTTTAGCATGCCATATTTTCAACTGCGCTGAATAAAATTCCTGTTGATTTCTTTAGAACTATCAAAAAAATATAAAATCCGTAAAAAAATTATTGCAAATAATGAACGGTTTTCGATATATGGCTTGTTAAAAGTTTTGTGCGCAAACAGTTTTGATCGGGAGTGTATAGGGCCTCCCTTATAAACTTTTCCGGTAGAAAATTCCTAGACTTGTAATTTTAAATATTCAGTGCTCCTGCAAGGAATTAAGTGCTCTTAAAAGTTAAATGATGTTATCATTTTAGAATCTATCCAACACCCTACCTATTGGCTATATAAAGGTAAATCATGAATGGGCAATTTTGTGCATGCTTCAGACAGGCACATACATATATTTTTTTCTTGTCAAAAGGTGAAGTTAACTGAATTGAATCAACACTCTAATTTTGTAATAGGTAATTGGCATGTTTACCTAGGAAATTCCTAAATCTACAAGGTTTCCCTGCCATTTTTTAAGTCATATACTAACGACTAAGATTAGAATTAGACTAAGATTAGTACCGTACTGACTCGAGTAATGTCCCACCTTTTTTGAACGTGAACTTTGAGCAAAGTATGGGGCTGGGACTTTACGCGAGGACGCATGGGAAAGACTGAACTAACCGGTCGATCTACCGAGGTAAACAATGCCAGTGAATTGTCCTAGAGCTAGAGGGATCAAATCAAGCTATTCGTTGTAACGTTTTGAATAACACATTTCAGGATTCAGTTCAGTAAATATTCTTTAAAATTATCCCGATGAGTTTTTTCAATAAACACTTACAATCAACGTAACAATCAAGGTTTAATATGGTGAAATTACTATTGCACATTCGATCGTGAATTCGCCATTTTGTAATAGTAACAATCGCGATTGCGCATGTCCATAAGATATGATAGCGCATGCTCATATTTATTTTTACCGTTATATGAACAAAAACATCGCCATCTGTTGACGATTAGAACACAGACAACAGTGAAAAGGTGTATATTCATCCGCGATCAGCCGTGATATTCCGATAAATTATAAGACATTTTGGATAAAATGTACCCATTTCTATCGTAATTAAGATGAGAGTTTGCGATTATTTTTTGATGCAGATTTTGATATTATGATAACTTTTGCAGGTGATTCAGTAAATTATGGCCACAAATAAATGGTATTGGGATATTTTGGTAATGATTATTTGACGAATACCAATGGGACTTTACGCGCGTGTACGTTAATTTTCTGGAAATTTTTGTAAATATACAGGTGGTACATTGCCCGAAGATGGGATTTTACTAGAGTCAGTACGGTATATGCGACTAAGTTTAAGTCCCTAATCCATACCCAATTTCAAAGGAAGTATTCAATTTCTATATACCACATTGGCAAGGTGCAGTTCAGCAATTTTCAAGGCATATTGCTAGTAAAAGGACCTAGCTTTTAAGGAAATTTGAATGACAGATTTTAAGGAGGAAAATATACATTTATTTCTTACATTTATTCCAATATAAAAACCAATGTACAATAGCTGCACTGTGGCATCTATCACACATAAGCTGCCATTCATATGGGAAAGTGGTCTCGTCTGCCTATGCCCAAAGTAACCCAATGATATAACATATAGACAAATTAGGTCTTTTTGACTTTAGCAAGACATAAGAAAACAAATTAACAGTATTTTTTCTTAGCTTGCCCTCAGTTCCAAACAACATATATTTACAACCATTCCCCTGAAATCTTGTTCAATTCGGTTGAGAAACGTCGTCGTTATGAAGTTAGAACACTCTTGTCCCGGTCTCAAATAATCCACATTTTAACATTGACGGTATATGATTTGTGCTACTTTGGTCTATACCTGGGGTGCAAGGAGGCCCTCATTTTATATGTTCAAAACTATAAATTGGCAGAGTTCGCTTCTTATTCCATGAAGAAAATATTAATCTAATTGAAACTTTTTAAAGTGTTGTATTCGGCTAATATTTGGCGCCGTTATGATGTAAAAACACATGAACAGTCACTTGACTTATTTTTACGCTGTTGAGAAGGAAGCATGTAGAACAAATAGGTACCCATTGACCTGGAACAATTACTCACAGACGTGTGTGTGCATTGTACATGTTAATGCTAAGTCATTATATGAGACATTTCTTTGAAATCTTATACATATGTGTCCTTGTTACCTCCTACAGGGTTCGTAATGGATAAATTTAGCAGTAATTCATAAATAAAATCAACTTGACCTAGAAATTATACATTTCTGTATGGTTAATTTGATATCCATACTGAAAATATATGTTTACTTTACCATGCATTTGAAAAAGATTTAAAAAAAATCACCTTGTTTAGGCCAAAAAAAAATACATTTCTGTATGGTTAATTTGATATCCATACTGAAAATATATGTTTACTTTACCATGCATTTGAAAAAGATTTAAAAAAAATCACCTTGTTTAGGCCAAAAAAAAATAATTGTTGTGTTGCCCTCAAGTTGGATTTCTGAAAAATTGAGTCGGTCGGTCGGAAAATAATTTTTTTTTAATGATTTTTTTTTAAAGCACCCAAAGTACCAAATTTGGGTACATTTTCCACTATTTTCTAAAAAAACACCCAATCTTAGCAAAATTGGGTGCTTTCCCGACCCTAATTTTTTTTGTTTTTTGATTTTTGAATAGGGTCGGTCGCTGAGGGCAACATAACAATTTTTTTTTTTGGCTTTAGGCTTTCGCCAAGGAAACCCAACTTGGTACTTGGTACCAAGTAAGCTGAAAGAAGCTTATCTTTAACAGGGCTCCAAGATGTTTTTAAAATTCAGTTTTGAATGCAGGAGGAAGACCAGAGCAACCGGAGAAAAACCTGCGGAAGCGAGCATGGACTGAAAACCAAATGCACATAAAGCGCCGGGCACGGGACTCGAACCCGGGACCTCATTGGTGCAAGGCGAGATAACTACCGCTGCGCCAACCCGCTACCCCCAAATTTGTTTGCAACATACAAATTCATAACTCTTGACAAAATTCCAAGGAAAATCTAACTGGGTATCATCATGCTAAATAAGGAAGGGGTATTTCAAGTGCGGAAGTGTCCATGCATTCATGAGGTGAAAAAGTCTAAATTGGAGGGTGTATTCATGCATCTTAAAAAATAGGTTTAATTCATTATTATCAAGATAAGCTTGTGAAATCAACACAAAATTGCCGATATATGAGATCTTTTTTGAAATCTCAAGGGTGGAATCATGCAGAATCTAAAGCTGGATCAACTGTAAATATGAGCATAACAATTTTTTGTGTTTGAGTCTCAAGTTAAACTGCATAATCATGAATTTCAAAAACTCAGATACACTATGATTCAGGGGTCAAGTTCATCAAGCACATTTGCAAATGGTTGCAATTCAGCCGTATGTATGCAAGGACCAGGGTCATGCATCGTGGGGTTTGCGTTTACCGTGATCAGAAGGAATAATGGCGTGCTATAGGAACAAAGGGAACAGATAATCCTAGAAACAAGAAAAACATATTCATATTATAGCACACAATCGGTATTTACAAACTTAGCAACTGAAACTTTTAATTTATTCAATGTATAACAAAAATAAGTGTATTATTCAAATTATGAATACAATTTACTATTCTAAATGGTTGCCATTGCTATATGCCACAAAGATAAATTTAAAATGAACAAACTGAAAACTTGACAGCAGCACACTACTATTTTTTCCTTTTTCAGCAAAACAAAGACTGCAAATTAAAGTTAATACTTTATAAATATTATTTTGACATAATCAAAGAAAACTGGTGTTGGAAATGGTTTCTTATATAGGTTCCATATATGCTAACGAGACAGTCAAAAAACCTACTGATGAGATAAGAGCAGTTTAACTGGTGAATAAATGTTATTATCTCTTTATCATTTGTGCGACTTATTTACAATTCAGGCCGCTCAAGAAATACATTTGTATTTTAACAAAAGTTTCTTATTTCTATATTTCTTATAAATTGATCTGTCATAGACAACAATGAAATAATTCCAGGGGTGTGATTGGCCTTTTAAGAAAAAATTGCGGCTGCTGAGAAAAATCCTGAAAAAAAACAGCGTAAATTGCTCTAGAATGACCCAGATCTGGCTGAAAACAAATAAAATTGCAGAAATTTTGAATAAAAAATCCTGAAATATACACAAAAAATCCTGAAGAATCACTCCCCTGTAATTCTCTGTCTCTATTCTCCATAACCCAATTACCTGTTTTCAACTGCAATACAACATTTTATTGGACAAATAAATGTTAACCAAATTTGCTTATGATTCACTCGAAACACTGTCAAGAGGGGACTGGGAATATATAACTTTGTCAAAAAGCATATCAGACACTAAAACTGGACTACAATAAGATATCTTACAAGTAACTGAATAAACAAAAAATATCAAGGCACATCAATACACATATTGATATGTTTCCGTATGTAATTATTTGCTTTACCCAATTGTAGGGTGGCTGAAGACACTCTGTTCTGAAGAGTTCTCATTCATCAAGCAATCGCACACAGAAACATACATACGAACCTTTTTCATATATTTAATATCATCATAACAAAATGTTAAAATTGGATCGTATTCTGCCAAAGCATTACTTATTTGTCAGCACAAATAAATTTACTTATCATTTATCGATGACATGATTCTGTTCAGCCAATTAGAATACACATCATACAATGATTGTAATTACTTAAAGCAGCTTGGTCCGATTTTTCAAAATTTAGTTTTAAATGTCATATGAAAGACGACCATTCAAGAGATCATAGTTTCAAATTTCAGCTGAATCGGTCAAACCATTTTGATTTTATGGGCCGTTTTGTATCTCAGAGCTGCCTATACGTTACTGTATAAATTAATTATGGTTACCATAAATAGACATATTTTCACATTTATGTATCTCAGAAATTGAACATAACTCAGACATGATATTTCACATAGTTTTGAGAAAAATTTTGGTACCAAAATCTCAAAAAGTTTGAAAAAAAGTTGAAGCACTCGGACCATGCTCCTCTAAGTCACTCAAAATGTGTTGTTTATGTTTGGTACTGACATGATATATTGGTCATTTGTAACTGCTTCTGACAAATTGATCTCAACAAATCATATCTGAAATCACACTAAGGCTGAATTCATACTCGTGACGCATTGCGTTTTGAAACACACAGACCATGTGCGCAATGAATTTTCAGCTCAAAACTACAATGTACACATGCTCCGTGCGTTTCAAAACGCAATGCTAGCGTCATGAGTATGAATTCAGCTTTATGTGTATCAAATAATAACAATATGTGTATTGTACTGGAGGGTGAATAAAGTATAGACAAGATAGGCTAAAACTAATTAAAGTGTAACTATAAAGAAAATATCAAGGTACACACACCATACTAAATATTAAATAACTTTATAAATGTACATGCTACATCTATTTACATGATTAGACTTCTGTTTACGAGGCCATCACAATGGAAATAAAAAATCAGTGATTTTAAGTTAAACTGTTAATTATATTTTCCACCATGTTTGTTCGTTAGTGTAAAACTACAAATTGGTATTTCATGATCATATTACTGAAATTAAATGATGCAGATAAGGAATCAACATGTGATAATCACTTTTGGTAATGTACGCAACATAGTATGTATAATTTGTTAAATGATTTCCAACAAAGTTGCTCTCTTGAACAGAAGCATAAACAGAAAATCATTCTGGAAAGGTTATAAACCAATTACAAAATAAGTAAGTGTTACTGATATATTAATAATCATCACAATATCAAAGTAGTTTTGAGTCCCTGTCAATTTTACCAAGTGACATTGTTTCAAAATCAGACATTGTTGCATGTAGAAAGACCAGTGGTTACCAACCCATTTTTTTTTAAAGACAACATGCCTCGTATGCCCATAATATACCTGCAGCAGCGGAGATTGCGTCAAAATTTGCTTTGTCAAAGCAAAAGGGTCTACACAATCTACACCATTGTTTGGCTACTATATGATGCTGCTTTTTGCAGCTACACATGGACAGATGACAACAGACTCAAAACCCAACAACTTATTATCTGGATCAAGGAATTTTTATAAGGGAATCAGGATATACGCCGCCATCTTGTGTTGCTCAAGGAGCAGAGTTATTATACCTCGGGATATATTCGGAGTTTGGCCTGATGTACAGGCGCAGATTGTGTAAATCTTCACTTGACGCATATACAGCTTGTGCATTTTGTTTCACGCGCAAACAGTGTCTGCGTTTCAAGTAGCGTGTATTGCAACTTACTCTGATCAAAGTACGCCAATTTTCCCGCTAATCCTTTGCAAAGACTCTCGAAGTGAGCCGTAAAATGCCGGAGGTACAATAACTCACCCTCCATGAGCGACAATCCAAGATGGCTGCCGTCCCATAGGATTTACAAGGTGGTGAAAACAAAATGGCCGCGAGTACCGATCCCACTCTTTCCATTCCTTGGTCTGGATACAGAAGCCATTTTGCTTCTACCCATTCATTCATCTTCTGCCCTGTATGTTAGGACACTTACCACTCTCGGCCATCATCTGTCTGATATTCTCATCCTCCTCCTCCTCCCGAATTCTATCAGCATCTAGCCTATCAATTACCGAGCTACGTCTTGTTACAATCTCCACCAACATCTCCAGAAGCTTCTCTTCCTTCTCCTGATCCGCATCTATTCTCTCGTGCTCTGGCTTGTTCATTAAGCAGCGGAGTTCATATTCAATGTCTGCATGCTGGACTTCTAGCTCTTGCATCTGGAGTCTATAGAAGTAAAACATTATGTTAAAGGTACATGGTCCGATTTTTCAAATTTTAGTGTTCACTGTCATATGAAAAATCGCCACTTGAGATGCTTCAATTTCAAATTTCAGTTAAATCGGAACAACCGTTTTGATTTTATGAGCAATTTTGTATTTTCCACTTAACTTAACTATACTTAACTGTGTAAATAAAATTATTGTTACCATAATCTAACACATTCTCACTTATATCTCCAAAATGTGACACGCTTCAGTTGTTAAAT
>JXSR01S014191.1:76913-89094 GCA_000969725.1 Ophiothrix spiculata | reverse complement strand
AATAATAAGATTTTTCGGCAGATTTTCTGTTGTAAAATTTGATGGCCTTGATCAATTTCGACAAATAAGGTGTAATTTTAAATGCTGTAACAGATGAAATGATAAACTCAAAATTGATATCATCTGCAAAGTCCCCCCTTTCGGGGTGAGTCGTCACATATGTAAGTCCAACTCCATTCTTCAACTACAAAAGGCTTATGTGCTCTCAAACTATAAGCTTGTTATCCTCTGGGGATGATAGCGGAAGTAATTTTTTACAAGTTTCAATTTTACACCTAAAGTCATAAGTAAATGCGGATGAAAAAGGTTGCCACAATTCAGACTGATTTTGGACATTGGTGAACTTAATTAAATACTAAGATGAATAAGCAAAGACAAAGGGAACATCTTCAAAAATGCAAAGCCCTGTCAAATGACAACAGACAATTCAGGCTACATATACAACCCACAAACTTTAGCTCTTACACTTAGCTGAGCTGAGCTCATAAAAAACACCACCAAATGGCTTCAGGAAATCAGCGGCAGCTGTTTCCCCAAGGTCATATACTATGGCATGGCAAGTTCAATCAGGTAGATGTATGACATCGTTTCACTTGCACCTCTTCTCCACCAACCCTGAAAACTATGGGTTCACTGCTGGGTTTAGCATAAGAGCAGAACATAAAATCTAGTGGTTTTCTAGTGGTTGATGGAGACTGAGAGACAAGTTTAATTATGGAAGTGAAGGAAAACAAATTTATATTGCAATGCAAATAATATAAAGAAAAAAGGAGGACACTTAATCAAGTGAAAAACCAAGAAATTAAACACATGTAACTGTACAAAATCTGCTCAGAATATCAACAGCTAATGTTATATACCTCATGTATATATTCCTGTCATCTGATTGGTTAAAAGTGAGGGCTTGGATTTAACTAGGCCCTATAAATTTATTATGCCCCGGGCATATTTTTCACTAGGCCCACTCAATGTATTTTTCGCAGCATAACTTGAGCCTCACGCCAGCTACTATAAACATTTATGGTCAAACACGCACTGTGTAAGTGCGTAAGCTAGTTATCTTGCACGCACAATATGGCGCGGTCAGCATTGAAAGGAAAAACATATCGTAAATCATCATCAGGCATTTAAGTGCTCAAATTGTTCTTTAATCAACCAGATGACAACAATATATATATTCGGTATATAAAACGAATATTGACTGCTTTTTGTTCAGTGTACGGTTAAAATTATTTCCCTCGGTGATCTCAAAACATGAATATGCCCTCAGCTTTGCTTCGGGCATATTCATGGTTTTGAGATTACCTCAGGAAAATAATTTTAACCATGCCCCTCAAAAAAGTCAATATTTGTATAATAGGCCTTTTGAAAATTATGACAACTTTTCTTCTTCAAGATTACCTAATAACCATGGTAGCGGTGCATCATCCTAACCTTTAAATCCTAGCCAAGACGAAAGTAGAAATGAGTACTATAGGAACAACAAAAGATCTTTATTATTTCTAGACAACGAAAATGATCCTATAATCGAAATCATGTTTTTTTTTACCTGAAGTAAGCGCATCACCCTAGTGACCTACCTTGTCCTCGTGAACATATATCTTAACCATTTTCTGCTAATCCTGGAACATCAATTGAGTACGTAAGTCCAGATTCCACTAATCCTTGAACACATCAGACAAATCAAGATTTACAAGATATCCCAACTTAACAAAGACCTTTTATGACAAATATTTGAAACTATTTATATATATATGACAAAAATAAGTCTAAATGTCAAAGAACGAGACACCAAGGTGGAGTGCCAGCTTTGACTCCAAAATTATGCATCATTTTTCTCAAGTATAAATAATATTTAGTGTAGCCCATTTTTTTCATTTTTACGTCATCTAATAGTCATATCAGATAAGGCTTTTGCTACATGTTCAATACTGATTATTGCTAGATCAGTCATCATTTTTAAGCAACATAGCCGTAAATTAACATGATTAACTTCGACAAAAATATCAACTGAGTGTAGGCCTACAGTTACCCCCGGGGGGGGGGGGGGGGGCACTCGAAAAAAATTTGGTAGGTATGTGAGATCCGCGATATCCAACATAGGCTCTTGCGAAACGGATTTTCAGTCAAAAATAGAGTATTGAACTGATTTTTTCTCAAATTGAGGTCTCAAGAACTGTCTTTTTCCCATAAAAATACGACTATTTGAGCTAAAAATTGCTCAAAATTAGCTTGAAAACATAGTAAAACACATTTTTGAGCCATTTTCTTTGAAAATGGGGTCTTCAGAACTGAAGTTACCTTGAAAAGAGCATCTTAGGGAGCAGAAGACGAGGCTTGAAAAGGGGGTTGCAACCAAACACCCAATAACCAAAAACAAGGTGTCATTTTTAAAAGCTTAAAGCAATACTAAAAGAATTTGATCAAAAATGGTTTATGGTAAAAACAGCAAAAAATGAAGGAATGTGACTATCTAAAGGCGTTTTCAAGTGTATTTTGTCAAAAACTTGTTGAGCCACCAAAAATGGATAAAAAGGACATGTATGCTTTCTTATACTAATACATGTGGGGTTGGGGGGGGGCACTTCATTTTAACACTTAATAGTATTGCTTTAAAATCTCAGCCTTCAGATGATATCAAAATACCAGTCTTGATTTTGGGACCCTTACAGTACCTTTTGATATGACGGGTCACATTTGTAGTTTGTAAGAATCAGCTAGTTTGGTTCTAAAATAAATAAACAGCATATACCTAACCCCATTTTGTCAACATACCAAACGTTACCAATTTGGCCCTCTGCCATTTTAACTTCCATTTTCCGAACAGCAGGAGCTCCATTAGTATCCGAATGGGGGAAGCATGGCCTATTACACACATTTTTGATAATATTTTGGAATAATAAATATATAGCATTTTTGTTCCTTGGAGACATCAACATATTGCTATTTCTAGGCTGGGCCAAAATTGTAGATATTTATAGCTATTTATATCGATATCAGCTGAAAACTTGGATACTACCCAATTTAAGCAGTAACACTTGTTTTGCACTGTTTCTGATACTGATCTTACGCTATCATTATATGAACAGACTGTGTCTCAGACCCTCTCAGCTGATGGAACTGGCTAAGTTCAAGTTACTTCTGTGTAAATCCCATCAGCAAAAAGACATTTCAGTACCCTTTTCTCCATGTAACATGATCTCATATCAAAATTTTGCCACTAAGGCAGAAATTTTAGTAAGACAAGATGAACTATTAAATTTGGTGAATTACCCTTTTATGAAGAGATATACTCCCTCCCCTATAGAATGACCATCAAGAAATTAGCATAAAAGTTCAAATATGTCAAAGACAGTAGACTTTCGCCAGACCAGGGGTCGATTTCACTAACGTTAAAATGTATCGTTAACCCATCGTAAGACCAGAACCCATCGTTAGCTATGACCACCTCTTGACCCCAAACAACGTTAACAATCAGTTCGATTTTTTAAATGCATAATTCATATACCCTGGCTTGTCTGCTACTGGACTATTAACACTGGTTTTCAATGTCTTATCCAAAATAAGATGCTGGTAACGGCAAATTAATCTTGGTACTTGATTGACCAGTGCCTGAAGACATTTGTTTTGATCATCAAACACACACAACATGTCTGGTGCATTGGTGTTTGTGCAAATTTCTTGCAGCACGTCATGCAGAAGTTTCGCATGTAAATATCACCATTTTGTCAACCTTTTTCCCACCTTCCAATCACAAATAATTGCCATGTTGTTTTTGAGTGAGTAAACGAGGCGTGTAATTTTACCCGTTAAAATTTTGACTAATTGTGATCAGCTGGGTCCTGCGATAGTGGGTAATCTGAGCCATATAGCACCAATTTGCGGGCACCAACGTATTGCAGTACATTTAATCCCATTGGATGAAGTCAGGGCACAGATCCCTGGGGAACAATGCCTTGTTTAATATAGGAATTCCCAAGGCAATAGTTTTTCAAACATTTTGGAGTAAGGGTTATATATGTAGAACTTAACCCTAAAATGTATGAAATGACAATGATTCATAAAATTCTTTGGAAAAGTGCCATACATTAGTCTTTTCATCTAGTTTATTGGCCTACATAAGACCTAATCCAACATCAAACAATTTGAAACAGTAGTCAGTAATAGACAGATGGGACACAGCAATGCACAGATAAACTTATTACCAATGAACTGATATTTGGCTTTAGGCCATCTCTACGTATTTATCACACCAGCACCTACAAAATTTGACGTCAATTGATCACCACGGCTGGTCTGCTTTGGGAATATACCCATTAGTAATAATAGGATACAGTCCAAACGTTTTGAAAACTAACAAATGCCTCTAAACTCATTTACAGGTTGGCTTGCAGCCATTAATAATGTATACAAGTTTCTCATAAAGCCTACATCACTGATTGCAGAAAGGATGTAGTATCATCGATCGTCATCATTGATGTAGCGCCGTGGAAAGATGCAAAAGCAATGCTCACCTGTTCATTCAAACGTCCAACAACCAAAGGCCTATTGGCAAACACCACCACAATATTCCATTTATCGCTCGCCATTTCCACGGCCTCATCTTTCTCCTCAAGATTCTTCATGATCATAACTTCCTAGTAACACTCCTCTAGCATTCTAAGTCAATTCACACATGTTTACACTCTGCAAGACTATGTAGTATAAGTGCCTGTATGCCATCAGGTTATGAAGCTAGCGCATGCAGTTACTACGTGCACCAAGTGACCAATTATTGTATTTCCATCCAACCAATACTGAAGCAGATCAACTAAACTCGGTAATTGCTAACTCAGGGAGATACCTTGTAAATGCCTTTCATCTGAAGACTGTTCCCACCTTTGAATTGTTTTCTTTTAATTGCATTTGTTTTATTGATGTGTTAATGACTTTTGAAGAAAATAAGATTATTAGGAGTGGATGAGGTCATGATTTCTTGGTAAGATTGTCTGTGGTGGCAGCGGAAGGTCAATAACATATATCCATTTTAGGTGAAGAACAGTGAAGTTATGATGTACCTGAGGATGTCATTAATGACACTAATTAATGAGTTTAAATCCCCTTCAATTCCTGTAATGTTATTGTCAAACATTAACATTAGGTACTTATTTGTTTCTTAAACATACATGAAAACTTGCTCAGATTAGGGAGCTTTCGATCCGCAACGTTGGTGGATTTTTATTGATTCAACAAACAGGGACTTGTACATCTGATTTGTATCGTAGGTCTTTCTCTTTGTGTTTTTAGGCCCTATTTTGGGAATGGTCCTTTAAGGCCTTTTACCACCTCCTCAATATCACTATTTTGTTGTATTTTACCTAATTATATTTTCTTCTGTTCTTGCTTTGTTAAGTGTATTTGAGTGTGATATTGGAATAAACTTGTACTTGAATGCAATCGGGATTGGTTTGTGAGGAAAACTTGATGTCAATTAATGAAATCAAAGATAACTAGTTGTGGTATCTGCAATTTGATGTTATTTCTATGATCGATCTCAATCGCTTTTACAAAATGCTCATGCAGCAGTTGGAAACTCAAATATTAAGGACTGGATTCTGCACACAAAACAATCTAGTTAAATGAGTGTTTTGTGGTAAATTGGTGAGTTGAGGTGCTAATGTACTGTACACTTTGCAATCTTATGTCAAGATTTTCTACCCAGTCAGACCCAATCAATACCAGGGGGGGGGGGGTTCTCAAAAAAAATTTGTACGGGGGTGTGCCACGCAGACTTCGCAATAAGGACCGTTCGCTATACCTAAAAAAAAGGCAATTTTGCAACCCTTCACCATACCATTTTTCCGCAAAAAACACTCAATTTGGGCCAAATTGGGTGCTTTTTAAGACAATTTTCCCGAAAAACACCCAGTTTTTCCATTTGGCCGCATTAGGTCTAAGACAAAAATCCACCCATCGATATACCTAAAATGGCGAAATTACACCCCGAAACCGTGGCACATACGTGGCACATACTTCTACTTCTACGTGATTACTGGGTAGACCAAAGTTTCGGTATCTCGCCCAGCGGTGAAAAACATTACATCCGGTGCATAACGAACAACGACACAATACTACGTGCAAGTTACTGGAATCCAATTATTTGCCAATTCTAAAATGATTCACAAGGCAAATTTCAAATGAAGGCCATCACACTAGAACTTGGCTAATAAGTCAGACCATAATGTACATTGAAATAAACTAAGTTGAAGAAACTCAGATTGGGACATTATAACACACTGAAATATCAATTGATTACTTTTCTTTAATTGCCTCGTCTATTTAGCACTTGTTAAATGTGGGAGTATTAGGTTCTATCTAAAAAGGGGATCCAATACCACATCAACCATTCTAATTTTGAGGACTTGGGTCTTCTAAACATTTTAATTTTAATACAAGAGCTCAGCTACTTGAATAAATTCAATCAATCAATCAATAATTATATTGGATTCGAAATTGTTGACTAATATGTGTCCCGCCGCGGCAAAAGGGTGCAGTTGGCGGCTCCTACATGTTGCTCATTGTAGCATATCTGATGCATACAAATAGCATACATCAGATATGCTACAAGAAGCAACATGTACGAGCAGACAACTGCACCCTTTTGCCGCGGGGATCCACATATATGAACTATATATGCACAAATCAGAGCTCCAAAACTTGAGGACTCAATTCCAGACTCTGCTCCCATTTCGAGCAATTCAGGAAGCTCAATGCTGGGAAATTTTTGTGATATAGAGAAAAAAGCAAAGAAATATGCAAAGAAAATGTGTCAATTTAGAGGGAAATGTTGCTTAACTGGAGGAAACTTTGATAATCTTGCCAGGAAAGTTGAAATCTCTTGATGTGTGACCGTACCAAACTGAAATACAAAATGTATGTGTACCTTCCCCCAGGAATATTTCACACAAAATGAATACAATGCAAACACTATATATGCAGTGACTCTTGTAATCCTACATAAGATTTTACCCCAGTTAATGCACATTTGACAAAAAAGGTTGATATCATGGGAACATTGCAACAACAATGCAAGATTTTGAAACATAACATCTATTGTCTTTTCAATGTCATTCTAAACCAGGGATTCTCAACTAGTGGCGCATGGTGCTTTGACACTCTCTAAAAACAAAGAAATAAATTAGGAATACACTGAGAAATAGGCAAGTTTGGCACTTTCCCTATATTTCTCTCATTTGTGTGGTGCATTGTAAGGACTAGTTGAGAACCCCTGTTCTAAACAGTCTCTGAGATATTCATGGAAATCTCCTCTTCCTATTTTCAGGAGGGCAAAAATTCCACCAATTAGTTAAATTGACAAGGTATAGGCCTATGCATATGTGCCTGCCTTTTGGGGTGGGTCTTTCACAGATTTGTTATAGCAATGTGGTTTATATCTCAGATGAAAGCACCCAATTTTCATAAATTGGGTGCTTTGGGGGAAAATTTGCAAAAAAAGCACCCAATTTGAGTATATGTGGGTGCTTTTCCATCAAAATTGGTATATTGATGGGTGGGTCTTTGAGCCAAAAATAGTTATAGAGATGGTCAGTTTTTCAAAGTCCCGCAGGCACATACCCATCCAAATTTTTTGAAGACCCCCCCCCCACCGGGACTTGCAGAGTGCCTAGTGCAAATGCTGTCACATAGTGAGCTCATGAATGTGTTCTTGTATTTATCCCATTTTGATGATGTTAGCTAGCACTTTACATTCAAAGACAAACAGGTTATTATATTAAATAATGACATTGTGACAGAATAATGACACCTGACTGCATGCACGTACACACAGATAAGTCACATGGTGTCACATTTATTACACAAGTTATTAATCTCAATTGAACTTAATCTCACATCTTACTCTAAATTTTTTGAAAAATGGCACATGGATCCAAATGCAAGAATGGGGCTCATTATGGGTACGAAATTGCCTTTACAGCAATGTTTAAAGCAATACCGGTACTTAAATTTAAGATTATGATCAAAAATGGTTTATAGTTCAAACAGCCTAAAATGACAGAATGTGACTATCTGAAAGTGTTAATAAAAGTGTTAATGAGGTACTTGATTAGCATATTTGGCAGTCAATTTCAGCCGGCACAAGTTCAGCTCAGTCTCATCCCCTCACCAAAGATTATGAAAGTAAGGTATACAGTTTTTAAAATATAATGTCATTTAAACCACATTTTGCATCAACTGACCATAATCTCACGGAATCTCATCATTGAAATCACCTAAAATGCGCTAAGTCCAAATACGTCATAGACGGGGGTTGTATATATGACAACGGAATCGCTGCCCGGGCAGCGCCTCAGCGGTGGCCTGCTAATGGTATACGGGGTTTGGGAAGCCATGGTCCCGGGTTCGAATCCAGGTGAAACCATGTTTTTTTCACCCCTCCTTTTCTGAGGATATAGGCTAGAAATGGAAAATCCCCTGTGGTCAGTTAGGGTTAATTATAAGGATGGGTTATTCCGTGTATTTTCTCTTACGTGTAACGTATTAATGAATGCGTGCGTGTTTCGTGTACACGTATGAGATAGACTCAAAACCAAAGGTCAATGGCAGAACGTACAGCATTGCCAACCATGCCAACAGTTGAAGCTTAACCACGCCGTCCCGGGAGCTTACCAAGTTTGTGAGTTTACACGCCCAGTAATATCCCCCGGACATTAGATATGAAGTAATTGAGTAAAATATTCACAGATTTATGTTTTTAATCCTTTGATACCGTAGATTGACGCACATTTCGGCCGGTATCTACCCCTTAACAGACAACTTTTTTCTTGCACATGTCGCCATATTGTTTATTCCGATATCAATTACCCACAATTCCCCGTATGTCACTGTCCAAGCACGTGATATCAATCACATTCAGTGCTGGGCGGTATACGTAAAATCCCGCCCATTTTTAGGTTCGCCGCGCGCAATTTTTTTTTCCGTACATGACTTGGGCCAGGGGGGGTAGGACATGACGTCAGCAGATTTTGAAACTCCCATTCAAAAAACTTGAATTTTAACTAACGCTCAAAAATTTCATTTTATGCCCTTACTTAGTGTATAAACATGTGCAGATTTCAAAACCGTTGGGGTTGGGACTTCAACCCCAGAAAACTTAAAAGATATTGTGATTATTATAAAGAACTACTTTTCTTTTCATTTACGCATTGAAATATACGGGCGATACCACGGATGACTACGCATCAAATCTGAGTAAACAGTCCGGTAAACAGGCAATTAAAGAGATCGTCCTACCACCACTGACTTGGGCAATGATAAAGCAAAATTCAGTTGAAATTTTCAAAACTCGTTTAAATCGAGTGGAATTCACTTTTTTCCGTGTTTTAATCCAAAATATCAATTTTTTGAAAATTTGCTCAAGTCATGTACGGAAAAAAAAAATCGCTCGCCGCGCGGGGAAACACTATATTATAATAACGATCTTTTCCATTTATCGGGGCAACATTTTTAGTTATATCGCCCAACACTAAAGAAGCTGAGTCACTGAGAAGCTCTAAATATAAGATTTTAGCGATAATGTGACATTGTTTGTAATAATTGTGCATGCCTTTGAAAAGATTTTGTTTCATCCGTGTACACGTTTACCACTTATTTGTTACGTGTAACGTATCATGCGTGCGTGTAACGCATCATGCGTGTAACGTGCCCAACCTTAGTTAATTAGAACATTTGTGACGTCCATCCCAAACCAGCATTAAATGCCAGTTCTTGTCATTTTCACCTTTTTTAATTATTTGCAAAGACCTTTCTTTAAGGATTAAAATGACACCTTAAGGGCCCTTTCAACCCTTTGTTTTCAGAAATAGTTTTTGATAGTTTTTGCTCTGTAACTCAGCAACAGATAATTAAACTCAAATAAAAGTATACATTTCTAGAAGAGGATTTGCATACTGAACATGATGGTCAGGTAATTTTTAGACCAAAATGTGAAATTTTGGCCCTAAGTTCCAAACAAGGTCCAAAAATTGTGTTTTTGGCCCAAAATTTTACGGGAAAGCTAACTTAACTTTGCTGTGGTAAAATGTTGAACTTTTTTACTTTTTAGAACCTAGAAGGCAATATCTAGGAACGCATTTTTTTTTTTTTTTTTTTTAATTAGTTTTTGAGATATTGTCAAAATTTGCTCCAAAAATGTCAAAATATCCCACTCCTGACACCATTGTTGGCAAAATATGACATTTTTTGACCTATTTTTGGCAATATTGTAAAAAATAAGATAAAAATCAAAAATTAGAGAAAAGTGTTCCTAGATATATTTTGCTTTCTAGATTCTAAAAAGTAAAATGGTTCAAAATTTTACCAAAGCAACATTTAGTTAGCTTTCCCGTAAAATGTTGGGCCCAGAAACATGATTTTTGGACCCTAGGTCCAAAATTACACATTTTGGTCCAAAAAAAAAACCCTGACCATCATGTTCAGCATGCAAATCCGCTTCTAGAAATGTATACTTTTATCTGCATTTAATTATCCGTTGCTAAATTACAGAGCAAAAACCAATTCTAAAAAAAAGGGTTGACAGGGCCCTTAATGAATGAACTTCACACAATTTCCGGAAGTCAAGTTATGGTCCGTCAAAGGTTGCCAGAGAGTAAAACATATAACTGAGATAAACGCGTTCAAAGATCAGTAAGTCCTATATTTTCTGTTGATTGTCATAACAATATGCAGATTTATTTCACATTTCCTATCATTTTCTTGAAATGAAACTTTGCTGGTATTTTGTAGTATATAGGCCTACCAACTTTCATATATTTTTAACTGGAAAATGAACCATATCTTTAATGTTTGTTTTAAATGAATCTACAGAATTTGTTTGAGAGAGAGGGTACTTTAAGTCATAAAATATAACAAGGATAAAAGTACACTTGGAAAGCTGTAAATGTGCATAATATAATACTTGACTTTCATAACAATGGCAATGGGCAAAATAAATGACTTATGACAAGTTTAAACTAATGTATGAATTCATACATTGCTTTTGTCTTCAACAAAATGTTGCTGGAAGAGATAAGGGTGCTACTCATCTGATACATTTGACAAAAACATGACCCTGGATATTGCATCTGTTACGACATATCACAAAAACAAAACAGAAGATTTTGAAAACATTAAAGGTAGGTTGGCATATTTACTGACAACAGCTCCATCCAAATACTATTACGCTGTATTCCCATTTGACGCTGAATAACTCTTGTGTAAATGTCCGAGCTAAAATTGACCACTTTCGTCAAACAAATATCATAACTTGACAGAATCCATTAATTAAAATCAACAACGCAAGGGTTTAGCCAGGATTTGAAAGTAGGGCGTCCAAATTTGCGGCCGGGCGAACAGGCCGACTTTGATCAAGACATTGTGACGTCAGCATGATTAATATTCATATACTTGACAAAGAAGACGATGATTAAGTAATACCAACATGGCGATCTTTCGGCAAACGAACGAAGACACAACGCGGTATAAAACCCATTTTGGAGTCCACAAAGTACATAAATTGATCAGATTTTGTGATGATGATGATTATTGAAGATAAATTCTAACATTCAACATTGAATTTCATATCGTAAAACACATTTTTGGATGCCTTATTGGCCGGCCTTTGCATTTTACAGGGCGTTCATTTTCGTGATCAGCCGTCCAAATGACGGTTGGATGGCTCTCTGGCCAAACCTTTGCAACAACATAAAAATCCACTAGAATGCCTCTAGAGGCATCTGGTTAAATATTGAATAAAGGTAGGCAAAATCATGAAAGAGAAAGGAAAAGGTTGACAAACTTCAAAGATGCATTGGCCAGCATGCATAGATTAGCCATTTCTGGCTATCCAGGTTGGTACTTTTGTATGAGCTCGGAAGAGACCATGAGTTCATCATGGATCTAATGGCATGTGTCCGTCACGGACCAACCGAGGTAAACAAACAAACAAACAAACATATTAAAAATAAAGAGAGAGAAATGATAAAAGGCTTTTAAAATGGTTACTTATTTTTTTCCACTCCAGGCTATTCTACATATCCTTCAAACGAGGGCTAATCTTGAAACATGCCTTTAAGCACATTTCATTCATCAAAAGTTCAAACATACAAATTAAAACCAAGCCATGATTATCTGTAGACATATTGCA
>JXSR01S014191.1:19298-29670 GCA_000969725.1 Ophiothrix spiculata | reverse complement strand
AAATTTTAGTTTGGGCATACATGGAAACACTACATAGACTTAGAAGCTTCAAAAATATTGTAGAAAGGGCTATTTGGAGAATGTAAACAATGCCAGTTTACTATACACAGCTTTTTAAGTCAGGCTGAAAGCTGGGAGGATAATTCAGAAAAATTATCCTCCCAGAACTGGGTATGTAGTAGGTCTATAATAGTTGTTGGATTTAATTTGCGAACGCGTCTTCATGGGTCTTGAGCGTACACGCAAACAAAACAACCTTGAAAATGTACGCTCGCGTCATTGACCACCAGGGTGGGAAAAAGTGTGGAAATCAGGAAGCTCCTTCCCAGGAAATTAGAGTATTTGGTGGGAAATTTGACCATTTGGCGGAAAATTTCGATATTTTTAATAGAAAAATATGTGACCAATGTGGCCAGCTTCCCAGGAAAAAAACATGTTTTTTTCCAGACCTGTTGACCACTGTGTCTGTGTATTTACCTACAGACACGCGTTCACGAATTAAATCCATCAACAATAGTACATGTTACTCTAGTTGTTGGATTTAATTCGTGAACGCGTGCATAGCAAGTACGCAGTGGTCCCTGACGCAAGTGTATATTTTCAAGGTTTTTAGTTTGCGTGTACGCACAAGGCTCTGAGACTGAGTACGCGTTCACAAATTAAATTCAACAACAATAGGAAATGATGAAAATTGAAATGATATTTGTAAATTTATAGTTTATTTTATATTTATTTAATTACTTATAACTATTTTTTTATTTATTTTTTTAAATTTATTTATCATTGAATTTGCAACACAATCACTGAATCATGACATTTCATACAATCATGATTCATGGCAATTGCAATGCCAATGCAGTCAATGAATGAATAAGCTTACTTATTCCATGAAGATTCGGTGACAAAGTTACAAACATTACAAAAACACAAGTTTTGCACAAGCATAAATCATTACTTACCAATATTCAGCACAACTTTTCAGCGGAACTTATTGAGGTCAAAGATAATACAATCTATTAATGATGTGTCTGTCTGTAATTGTGACTATTTAGGGTAAAAATAAGGCGACATTGAACTTGGAAGCCCATCAAAACCCCCGTAGCAAGAAAGCAGAAACCACTTCCGGGTTTGTCTCGAGAATTGTGGGTGATCAACAAGAAAACAACAACAAGACACAGAACAGAAGTAAAAATGTCGACACAACAATTTGATGCAAATTTGGGCGATGTTTTGCAAAATGTTCGCCAGATCGATGCATTCTTAGATGTTGTTTTTGAATTTTTATACAGACGGTAAGTAAGTTATATCAATTTTATCATGAATTATCCATGACAAAAAGTTAAACCTGAGGAATTCAACAACCATGTAAGTTCAGGAAAGTTTGCACTGCCACTGTCTTATTTTACGGACTTACGGAATTGATGGGTAATGTTTAGGCACTCGCCTTTAAAACCCCATATCTAAGCCAATAATTCTGGAGTTCGGTTTTGAATGAGCGCGCCAACAGCATGAGCGTAAACAATCAAATTCAACAAATCACGCACTGCAAATACGTGCGCCGTAACTTTCACGCGTAAGTAAGTGCATCCGTACGCAGAAGTGCTTAACAACAAGCGTTGGCAAGAAAAAACCCGCGAACGGGGGAAAAGGTACTCTGAGATAAACTATAATACTGCTATCTTCAGCCATTTGGAAAAACTTTTCTAACTTCACCTTTTCAAGCCCATTTATGATTTTGTAAACTTTTACCCGAAATATCTGGCTGTGGTAAACAAAGTTTTTTGGCTTGTGTTTTTCAAGCAAGTAAACTTCAATCAGATCTCCACGTAGTCTTCTTGTCTTTACTAGTGTAAATAGATTTAGTGCCTCCAATCTCTCCTCATAAGAAAGCTCTTTCAGTTCCGGGATTAACTTGGTTGCTCTTCTTTGCACTTTTTCAAGTATTGTGATATCTTTCGCATGACAAGATTTTCCGAGTTGAAATGAATTCAACTTTCATAGCGACATGAAGAGGCAAATCTACAAAGCTACAAAAGTGTGAAACAAAACAAGCGACAGAGGCAGAGCTGCAAAGCTACAAAGTGTCAATATTTATGAAAACAGCATGAGACTTCAAAGTTCTGTAAGTCATATTCTGTCTGATAAACTTTACTCTACAAGTAAATTTACCTATTATTTAACACTTCCCAAAGTTGTTAGTCACACAAAAATGATGTTTAAAGATGTGTTTACAATGGTTACCAATGTAAACAAACGATACATACCATTTGATTTCTCTGATGCGGACAGTGCCATTTTCATAAATTTAATTCAAAAAGGTTCCTTTCATGAATATGGAATAAAACATAAATTGAAAAATACAAATGGTACTTGAAAAAAACAGAAACTTCTGGTTTTTTTCAAGTACCATATTTGTATTTTTCAATTTATGCACAAATGGCCGTTATGTGATAGGCTGTACTACACAGCTTGGCTCAAGCCAAAAACAATGTTTTTTGGCTTGTGTTTCTCGAGCAAGTTTGCGCATGCTTCGGAGGGCACATAAAGCCGTTGGTCCCATCTGAAGTGTTCCTGACACACTGTCATGTGTAAAAGAACGTCACGGGCTAAGCTACGGCTGTTCGAAATAAGAGTCTAGGGAATCCTCCCCGGTACTGTGACCGTAAAATATGTCATCTACTCTAGGACCAGAGTGAATAGTCACTTAGTATACCTTCAAAAGTATACCATCTCTCTAGAACCAGGGAGCTCATCTAGCTTCTGAACAGGCTTTGAATTCTTTTGATGAGAATGAGCGTAGAAGTAGAAATAGAATGCCAATGACTTGCTCGAGACGAGATACTCAAGCTTACACAAAATTTCAGAAGCGAGCTCTGCAATCAAGTCTATCGCATGAGTGCACATACCCAATGTCCCAAGCAAGAAATGATCATTTTATCAAATACACATTGCAACACTCCACAAAGGATATTATCGGTATACTAAGTTTACCTATATAAACAAACCAAACATACCGTTTGATTTCTCTGATCCGAACAGTGCGATGTTCATAAATTTAATTAAAAAAGGTTCCTTTCATGAATACCATATGGAAAAAGTAAATTATGTTTTTTCAAGTACAATTAGTATTTTTCATTTTATGCACAAATTACCATTAAGTGATAGGCTGTTATGTGTTTCTCGAGCAAAGTCAAGCCAATAAACTCTGTTTTTGTCCAGCGTTGCAAAAGCTGTGATTTACTAAAATTACGTACTACTATTATTGTTTCAAATAAATTTCGGACATAAAAATGATTTCTGAACGCAGCGCAGCCACTGCGTATCCACAAGTTGTGACAAGTACGGGACACCGGGAAGTATGCAACACCGTTTCCAATCAGTAATCCACAGTGCCGCGACATCGCGCGTGCCTGAAAAGTGTTATGTACTTGCGTAAAATGCACACGCAATTGTGTTACGCAAGGCTCTAAATTTTCGTGTCCGAGAATTATTTGAAACTACAATAAGGCTTATGGATGTTTCACCCATTTCCATTCTTATCCTAATTTTGATCAAGCTTGTTTTTAAAATCATATTAGTATGTTTGGCATTCACAACTTTAAAAAATTTATTCCATTTTTTGATGATTCGTATTGAGAAGTTCTAGCTCAAATTTAGGCCCTTCTTGAGTGCTGGTCTATACAACTTGTAGGAGTGACCTCTGAGCTGGTTGGTGGTATTGCTCCTTTGAAAGAGTTTACTTGGCTTGCTTCAATTCCTTCTAGGTCATCTTGTTCGTCTCTATGAGATCTCCCCTCAGCCGCCTGGTTCCTAGGCTGTACATGGTATGGCTTTGATCGAAGATAGGGAATCATCTTTGTCGCTCATCTTTGAACTCTTTCCATCATCTGAATATCACCCTGACGACTTGGTCTCCATGCTTGGATCCTGTATTCCAGATGAGACCTGATGTATGTCTTGTACAAGCTGGACTTGTCATAGTACTTGAAAGATCTTAATTTAGCACACTCAACTTTCCGAAAGCCTTGTTTGTTGCTACAGCACATTGCCTTTTCACTTTGCGGTCTTCTGAGATGATCACTCCCAAGTCCTTCTCTTCAATGTCAAAGTCATGAGGTATTATCTTCCCTCCCAGTTTATACTCAGATCCATTGTTGGCATGACCCATGTGCATTCTCTTACATTTCCTTGTGTTGAAATGCAGGAGCCATGTCTGAAGAGCATTTAAATCTTTCTGAATTTCCTTACTGTCCTCATAGTCCCTTCTGATCTTTCTGTAAAGTTTTGTGTCATCAGCGAACATTTTGACATTAGATGTTACAATTTCTGGTAGATCATTTATATCAGGCCCCGTAATATATATAGCGCAAACAAGATTGGTCCAAGAACTGACCCCTGAGGTACACCGCTAGTCACTGTCGTCCATTCTGATCCTGATCTTTTTAGGAACATACTTTCTGACAGCATCTTGGTACTCACTCTTGAATGTCTCCAATGCCTCTTCACATGACATATTAGTACAATCTTATTGCCAGTCTATGCTCTTGCATTTCTGCTTATATCTGTCGGTAATTTGCTTTTGCATAATAGAGCCTATCCCTGGTTGAAGAGATGGTTTCGGAGCTGCATGCGTAGGTCCATGTTAAGCTATCATGGTCACTCTTCCCTATGGCTTCTGCATGTGTGAATTCATCTATGGCTTGATCATATCCTTGAGATCAATGAGGGAAAGTTTCTTCCCTCTCTTCTTCGTGTGGGCTTATCAAAATGTTGAACAAGAAACAAGTCATGGATTGTGTCTAAAAACAGCTGAGGTTCTGAGTTGATGTCTGCACTCACCGTATTGGTTTCCCAGTTGATCTCTGGATGGTTGAAGTCACCAAGTACAAGTAAATGTGTTGCTGGGATGTGTTGCATAAGTAATGGTAGTTGAGTGTGTAACTTGCTTCCTTACAGCCTCACTGTTCATGTGTGTACTATTTGGGCTTCTGTACACCACTCCAATCAGCAACATTGTCATTTTTGGACAGTTTGATTTCTCACCAGATAGATGTCTCTACTTCGATCTTATCAAACCTGTAGCTTTGGGTAGCATTTAGTGCATGCCTGATTTAGTGACTTATGGATATACAAAAGTTCCATGTCTTGGTCCAACCCGGACTCTGACCTGTACATGAACCAGAACCAGAAATGTATTCCAATATTAAGTTATGCCAGTTCTTACACAGGATGCGAGCCTGTATCCATGCCCTGGGGTCGATTTCACTATATGATGCACCCATCGTAGCTAACGAAGGGTTCAGCTAGACATACAACTAGACTTCACAAAGACGTGAACACCCTTCGTAAGTGTTCACCGCATAGTATACAAATATTGACTGCTTTGAGGGGCATGGTTTAAATTATTTTCCCGAGGTGATCTCAAAACCATGAATATGCCCGAAGCGAAGCTGAGGGCATATTCATGGTTTTGAGATCACCGAGGGGAAATAATTTTAACCATTACCCGAACAAAAAGCAGTCAATATTCGTTTTATATACCGAATGTATAGATTTTTGTCCATTGGTTGGTTAAAAGAGACATTTTAGCACTCCAAAGTCTCCAAGCGCTCGATAATAATTTACGATATTTGTTTCTCTTTTCAGTGCTGACCGCGTCATATTCAGTGCGCCCAAGATAACTAGCTCACGCAGAGGACAGGAATCTATATATGTGATCTGCTCCCACGAAACCCGGACAAAGTCGGGAAAAATCATTTTTCTAATTTGGCTATATCAAAATGCTATAATTACAAGGTTTAAATTGATGTATCACTTATCAACATTGCTCAACCTTTTGCCCATGAGAAATCAATTTTTTCCTTTAAAAAATCCTTTGTTTTCTATTGATTTGTGGCATGTTTATTGGGCTGTAACTCCATAAGTGCCCTGGCAACTTTGTCCAGGTTTCGTGGGAGCAGGTCACATATGAGGTATATAATAAGGCATATGAATTATGAATTGGAAAAATCGAACCCTTTGTTAACGTTGCATGGGGTCAAGAGGTAGTTTTAGCTAACGACGAGTTAAAGTCTTACGATGGGTTAACGATGCATTTTGACGTTAGTGAAATCGACCCCAGGGGTCGATTTCACTAACATTACGATGCATCGTAGCTAACGAAGGGTTCAGCTTGTAACTACAACTAGACTTCACAAAGACGTGAAAACCCTTCGTAAGTGTTCACCGCATCGTAAGGTATATGAATTATGCATTAGACAAATCGAACCCTTCGTTAACGTTGCGTGCGGTCAAGAGGTGGTCGTAGCTAACGATGCGTTTTGGTCTTACGATGGGTTAACGATGCATTTTAACGTTAGTGAAATCGACCCCAGGTCTGGCCCAGACACAGACCCGGATCCGGTATACGCAGTTTGGTATCTTCCCTCTTCATCAATGGAGGATCAAACCTTTTCATTCTTAGTAGGAACACATTGAAAATTAATGTTTATGAACATCAGATCGCTGATGTAAATTGCTTTAGATCAGGCGCTGATTTCACTAACATTTTAACCATGATCGATATAAACCCCTGTTATCGCTAACTCCAAAAGTGGTTGTTAAATTGTTAGAAATACTCGCGATCATTTTTGGAGTTAACGATCAAAATGGGGTTTGAGATCATCGCTAAATATTGGTGAAATCGGTGACTGATCAGTAAGTTTTGACTTGATGACAACTTAAAGGGACTAGCCTAGATTCCACTTAGAAATAAAAACTTATGGAAATGCTTTAAATAAAGCTTAAAAGTGTAGTAAAATCCAAAAAAGTACACAGAAATGGCTCAAATTGATAGCGAATTGATTTGCAATATATCTATATGTGATGGTGGTGTGACTATCCAGTGTTTTCTAAATCCTAAATTTGTACTTCAGATGGATTTACCAGATAAAAGATCAAATGAAGCTCTTGGAGATAAGTTAATACATATCAAAAGAGAAACAATTTTGTTTACCCATCACAGGTGTAGAAACAAGATCTTTTTAAGATTTTAAACTAGAAACACTTTTTCAACCATTTTTTGTCGCCGATGACAAAAAATACAGCCGGTAATCAATTTTATTGACTTAGACAATAAAATGCTTTATCATTGCGAAATCATTCATTCATTTGGAGTGGCCAATTGTGTGTGGCCAATTGGCTCAAGGTTTTTCAGTCAGGTGTGAATGGGCCTTTGTTTGGTCTAAAAAGATACCACTTATGAGAGTGGGCATTTCTGTGCTCCATTTCATTATACATTCTATCAGTGCACAGCACAGTCATGGTTTGGGTTGTCTTGTTGGTTGAAAATTTTTCCCACCCACCACACCCATTAATTTTCAACATTAAATGGTTAAGATACTTAATAGGAATATCAATACGTGGGCAGTTTTTATTTTCACTTATCTTGGATCTATATATTATATTGAAGAGAAATTTGTATAAAATGTCTAAATGAGGTTTATGAGAGGATTCTCAACAAAATATTTCATTGTTGGTGTAAAACTATTTTAACAATCTATCAGTCATAATTGTTTAAATATTTTAAGGTGTAAATTTGGTTTATGGAATGGATGATTTTGACTTTTGCTTGCTAATATAATTATGATTGGAAATCATAGAATTTCAAATTTACCAGAAAATTGGTGCAGGGCCAGGACTCTCAAATTTGTATTTTATGTTAAGTTATTCAGTAATATACATTGTATAGAGAAATTATCATTTGTAACCATAAAACCTCAAAGAAGTTTCCTGGAATAATTGGGCTCAAGTAAACAGGTGTTGGTAGTTGTATATTGGATAATGGTTGCATGTAAAAGTATGTTAAGGTACATCTACAAATGTGGCATGTTTGGTTGGGTGAATAAAGGTGCACTTGATTAGAGTGTAACTGCACTTGAATATGTGTCGTTCGGAGTTTTGATTTCGTAGGGATAAATAATTTCATTTTTTTCCTCTGTTACACAAATTCAGCGAAAACTACTAGTAGGATATGTTAGTATAGTCATGTACTATCGATACATGTGAAAAACATATATAGTCAGAAAATCAGCAGACAGGATCTAGGCCAGTCCCTTTAATTATAGTAAGCCTACAGGAATAACCAAATTTGTTTGATTATATTCGCTGCAGGACTGATTTCTACCGGATCATGCGTGATGATAAAGATACAATGGGCCTACCACCTGGCATGGCAAGGAGACTAGTTATGCAGGTACGTGTTACAAGTAAAAAGTCAGGCTGTGTCTTTAACCGTGAGTGAGAGCTATCGCTCGTCTAAACTCACCTGACCGCGAGCGATTTATGGCTCACATAAAAATTCTTGAACTTGGGCTTGTTACATGATGGAGAATTTGTTACTGCATTACTATAATACGAACTGTTAAAGACCTAAACTTTTACTAATACATTTTTACAACCACAAATATTATAAAATGAAGGAAAAGTAAAGATTATTGCAATAAAATCAAGATAAAATGTTGCCTATTTCCCCAGCCTATTTCACATTTATAACACAAATAAAATCCGGAAGTAAACAGTGCTTACATTTAAGATCCCAGTTTTACATTGCTCCAATGCTACTATGGATAATACCGGTAGGAATAGAGACCGCGACATCCAAATAGGTATAATCTAAAAATCTACCGCGCACACAGTGTATGTAAAATCTTGTTCTGGGTGTGTTAAACATCAACACAGATGTGCATGGTTTTCTCTTTGAAAATTTAAAAGCCAACTAAGCATAATTTTTGTTTGCCGCGCATCGTAATAATAAACTAAACATGAAGCTTGCCTAAGCCTACATGCAAAAGTGATTAAAGACTCGCCAACAGCTCGCCGACAAGGGCTCAGGAGAGCTATTTATAGCCCACCAATATTTTTCAAAAGACCAGGCCACTCTTTTTGATTCTTTTTATACTCATTTTGATAATATAGTACCTTTTTTTTAAACAAGTACCATTTGCGGCAAGCACAACAACAGCCGATATATTGATTACCCAGTCGTGATGGTTGCAATGACACATTTTGAGTAGGAATATATTCAACTTTTCTAGCGACAGACCATGGCGGCAATATGCAAATGTGTCGTGCTACATTACAACGACAAAAAATTGCAAATGCTTGGCCATCTGCTACAGCTACAGGTACTTTGTAACCTTCAGAGTCATGTTTTAAGCCTGTTGCCGCTCGTAGAAAAAAGTGGTACGCATGCTCGTCAGAAAAAACATCAAAAAAGGGTCGGATTTTGCCCCATTGGCGTCATCGACATCTTTTGAAAAAGGGGTGCCTTTTCGGGTAACTTTCGAAAATAAGGGTTGTCTTTTTACAATATCTTCTACTTTAGAGTCACTTTTTCGCCAAATATTCTAAAATTTCTAGAAATAATTACAGAAAAGGCTTCTAATGTATACTATTATTCATGTTTTTTTCAGAAAATAGTGCGTTGTTACGCCAGTAAGGGTCTATTTCAGTGTGTTACGCCATTAATGGGTCAAATTTCCATTTCCATTTAGGGGTCAATTTTAATGCATTAATTATGACATTGCGGCATGTAGGGGTATGATTTTGAACATTTTACGACATTAAGGGTTGGAATTTGCTGTACATGATTTCGACATTTAGGGTCCAATTTTGAGGTGCTCTGACAAGCATGCGTACCACTTTTTTCTTCGAACGGCCTCCCAGGGTTTTAAGTTGCCCTTAGTTATGTTTCATGTGGTTTGTTCATCTTTCACAAATTTCAGGCTTTTATGAAGTATGAGCAGATGACCAAGGTTCCAAGTGCTGAGATACAGCAAGGTTCTGCTCCACCAATTGCACAGGAAGTAGAAGTTACGGAAGCAAAGCCAGAGCTAAAGGTCAAAAGTCAAGGGTCATCCAAGCCAAAAGCTGGTGTATCAGATGATAAGAAATCTGATGTTACATCAGAGAGCAGCAATGTCTCAGACAAGTAAGTATACCTATAAACAACATAGTTTATTTATAACATTTCTTGTAAATGTATGTGTGTTGTTAAAGCAATAATATAAGATTTTGATCAAAAATGGTTTATAGTAAAAACAGCATGAAATGGAGGAATGTGACTATCTAAAAGCGTTTTCAAGTGTATTTTGTGAAAAAAATTGTTTTGCCACCAAATAATGGATAAAAAGCACATGCATGCTTTCCTACACTAATACATGTGGAATTAAATTAGGGATCCCGAATTTAATTCAACAAATGGCCATAACAGAAAAACTAAGCATCTTTGAGCCAAATCGCTTGGAGGGTATTCATATCTACCAAAAACAAACCCAATAAGCCCAAAAAATCAAAAGTCATGGGTGACAGGGTGCGCTTCATTTTTAACACT
>JXSR01S014190.1:36582-47444 GCA_000969725.1 Ophiothrix spiculata | reverse complement strand
TGAAGCAAGTATAAAGATTGTGAATCTGCAAGAAATTGATTTGCAGAATCACAATCTTTGCAATAAAAGTTTGCTGCATTTATGTCTGGTTCGAGTTTCAAATGCCTCTTCATTTTTTAAAAATACAATATTAAATTGAGAAGTTTCATCTTTGACAGAGCTTGATGTACAAATGCAGAGCAAACATAAAACATTAATTGTAGCAGAACTTGTATGAGTCGGTCTATACTTGGCCTCCAAACAAAATTTTTGATACCAAACATTTGGCTGTGAATCAAAATTATAGAGTGACTCCAAATAAATTAACTTTAACACCAGACAGAGTTTTGACTAAATAAGATTTCGCACTAAATTGCCTATGTGTTGAATTGAATTGAGGAAAAGTCATTGAACCGGCATCAAATGTTTTTTACTGGTCTATACTTTAAATTTGATCGCAAATATTTGGTGACGTCACAACCAAATGTTTGGTAGTGAAAATTTTGTTTGCAGGCCAAGTATGGACTGACCCTATAACTAAAGATATATTTCTAAAATACAAATTTACAGTAAATCTTTGGTGGTACAGAGTTCTCGCAAAGTACTTATAGCTTTATATTTATGCGTTGATGATTTATTTCAGCCTATATACAGCCTTCAAATCAAAGTAAATGAAGTGTTTTCAAAACACTCAGTCCAATGGCTGCAGGCATGCTAGATTTTGAAACCTAAATTCTTCATCTGAATTGTTCTGATGCTCAAATATAACATGTGGCAGCTACTGGACTAAGTGAGTTTTGGAAAAACACTCTTCAAATATTTTCATTTGAAGTATTTGATTTACAACAAATAATATACATAAATTCATTTCTTTTCAACATGATTTGCATAAAATATATCAAAGGCAAGACCACTGAGTCTATTTAGACCAGGTCTTCTCAAATAGCAGCCTGCGGGCCAAATCCGGCTCGCGAATTACTTTTATTTGGCCTTTTGATCGCCTCTGGAATACAGAAATATATAGGAAAAACATTAAAAAAGGTCTTAATTTGGCCCCTAAGATGTATTTTTGAACTGGCATTTGTCCTTAATGGCCCGCCAACAAATTTAATTGAGAACCCCTGATTTAGACTGCTTTAATACAAGACTTGATTTGCAAAAACTTATATGTATGTGACCGCTCATCTCTAACCAACCATCCCTGCCAGCCATTAGGCCTAAAAAATAAATTGTTTGTTTGCCCTCCAGTGGAAAAATTTAAATTTTGGGTCGGTAAGTCGGTTGATCTTTTTTTTTTTTACTCTGCACATATATTTTAAAGAATGATCTCATTTCATGGATTTTATCGTGAATACCAAGCAATGCAGGGCTTCATTAAAGATTTTGGTTCATTACTTGAAAAAAAAACCACCAAAATACCTGACCCAAATTTTAGGCATTTTAGGGTCGGTCGCAGAGGGCAAACAAACATAACCTCTTGGCCCTCAGAAAAGATATATTTCATACTTCGGATCATATTTCTAAAGTGAAATTTCGCAGGTGTTCTGAAGCAAGTATAAAGATTGTGAATCTGCAAGAAATTGATTTGCAGAATCACAATCTTTGCAATAAAAGTTTGCTGCATTTATGTCTGGTTCGAGATGATTGAACACATATTACAATAGTAAACTAAAAGGAGAAAAAAAGAGAAACAAAAACATTTGAGACAGTTATTCTCTCTCCCCATGTGACTAGTCAAATCACACTGAAGGATGCACATATAATACATAATAAAATCAAAATACAATGTGCATTATAGTGACAATGAGTGAATAACCCTTGTTTGCCCTAAACACCATACTGGGCAGTATGTTTTGGTATAACTGAAAACATCAAGTATTCCTCTTTACTGAATACTATTGTGCAAAAGATATGTTTATAAATGCAGAGTTCAAGATCTTCAGTCTCAATTCAATGCTTTCAAGAATCGTGTTTTGTTTACTGAAAAGGATAAAAAAATATTGCAAACAATAGAGATAAATACATAGTGTTAAAAATTGGTCCTAAATATTACGTAAAATCATTCATTGCAACATAACTCAACACAAAGTGAAACATTCAGCTTTGTCTATACACTACAATTACACACTTTCTCATAGCATTGTAATCCCCCATTAAACAAACAAATACAAAATCATCATCCATAAGAATTTTAATTACATTTTACCATGTCTTTGAGTGGATATATCTGTGATAATCCACGAGAATCCATCCATTCTTGCAGAGATTTTCCTGGATAACAATTGAAAGAACACAATAACATGTAGATTCTTGTGAACTTTGAATTTGTGCAGGAAAACCTGAAGATTTGGTAGAGTTAAAGCAGCTATTCATGAATTTCTGATCCCAAAATAATATTGAGCTTTATAATCTCATCAAGGACAAGGATGGCATGGATGTAAGTTGATGAGTGTAAAAATTGCGGAAAAGTTACAAAATATTTTTTACTGAAAGTGAAAGAAAATTGCAGAATTCTGCAAAGATGCTGAAAACTTGTATCCAAATATTTTGAGCAACAAGTCTTTGTTATTACATTTATGCCAATGCATCTTCTAATCAATAACAGATGCTTTGAGTTGTAAACCACAACCAAACACTCAATAGAATCCGGGTCAATTTATCCTTCTTTTTTGTAATACATTGGAATTTATATATCAGATTATAAGATAACAAGATTACAAGATAAGGACAGGTACCTCTTAAGAACTAAAGACTGACCCTATTGAGTTTTTCATGATGTCATTAACATTTTTAGGAGGTACATCCACCACATGAATCTATTACAAGGTAGAGTAGCATAAATACCAAAGTGGAATAAAACTGTAAAAACCAGAAATTCAACCAAAATTGATGGGTGTTTAGGCAGAAATGTTGAGACTTTTGACCCTTTGCAGGGTCACAGAATTTGTATCGGCTAACTGTCTTTAAATATAGGTACTATCTAATTACATACTGTAATTTGTCATTGGCTTACATTGAATGGACGGAGTATATTTCAACATGCACAATGAATATTAAAAGAATATTGCATAAATATTTTATATATAAAAAGATCAGCTCTTATAAATTTATGTTTTGATAGAGACATGGACATTATAAACGTATGCTTATAGTTTTGAAAGGCAGTATAAGTATGCATTTCTTAAAACTTCATAATCAACACAAACCATTTATCATTATAAGGAAATTCAGCATCACTTGTGGTTACCACAGTTAATGAACACAACGTGCACTTCTATACTCTATAAATCTTGGGAGATGCAACAAGCAGCTGACTAATGCACAGAAACCCATATGACCATACGGGAATGTAAACTAGTACATATTTCTCGAATCATAACAACGTACTAAATCTTGCTGAATATTCAAATGAATATATGTTCACCATGTGGTAGCAACAAAATGCACCCACAATAATACCAAAATTGTGAAAGATTCATGTACAAAAATATTAATACACAGTAATTTGGTCTTAATCAATCCCAAACATTTGTTACTAATCTCTTACACAATGCAAAACCAACAGTTCACAATGTTGTAGAATACGAAGGATATGCTACTGATATCGTAACAGAGTCAGAATGCTTGTTGCATACTTCAAGGTTCATAGAGTATACTTCAGAATGGTTGTAGAGCACACTGATGCATCTATAGGGATAAGGGTTAAAATCTATGATTTAGTCAAGGTTTACATATCATTTATTTTGTTACATTTGCACAATATATCAATATTGCCTTTATAGGTACAATGAATTAAATGTGACTTGTCACATCAAAAGGGGCTCTTGCCCAATTCTTATTTGGTGACGCTGATATTGCTATGTTATTCAATATACTTGAGATTGAATATTACATTTAAAAAAAATATCAATCCATATCTATCTTTTACAGAGTGGAATTATAATTTTGATATGATTTTAAGCTACTGATCACCAGTAGAAAGATTCAATTTCAGGTGTTGAATAACATGGTGTTATCTGTGTCACTAAATGAGAAACGTAGGTTCCCACCCTTTCAATGTGATTATAAAATACACTACCACCAAATGCTTTAAAATTGAAGGAATACGGTATATTTCAATACAAAAACTTGAGGTACATAAAGACATAATGAAAACATATTGGAATTTGTCCCACCTATATTGCTCAGTTAAAAAAAGGTCTTGTGCGTTGACAAAAAGGAGACATGCATTCACTTAATATTTTGAATTCAAGATTACCAAGACAAAAATAGCAATATCATAATTTGAATGTAAATACAAAATACTTCTCTCTTTACTGTATTCATCCTTTAAACCTCAAGGGCATATGCCTGAGAACCACATAGAGGGCACTTACTAGAGTATGGGTGTACAGAGAGATGAACATCATTATTTTGGGGAAAAAGTATACTTTATGTTCCACCAAACCTTGATTCTAATCCTAGAACTTATTTAAACCTAACCCTAAACAAAACCCTTAATCCTAACCCCAAAACTTATCTGAACTCTAAATTTACCCTAATCCTATAACTAACCCTAAAATTTTGGATGGGACTTAAACTACACTTGGCCCATATTCTGAAATCTGCCGTAGTTCCATATATGCAGTAAAATTCTAGGCAAGTACATTAAAATAGGGCACATTAAAGCTTATCACAGATAACAACCTGAATATCTAATTTTGGTCTTCACAAATTAATCTCTACTCACTACGAAGAATACAATAATATCTCTTTGAACTCTGAATGCACCATAATTCAGGTTACCTAAAAAGCAAATCAGCAGTCAAATAGTAGGTCAGTGCAATCAAATTTTAGCCTTTATTAATCATATTCCTTGGATTAATACTCTTTCATTACTCAATTATGTCTTCCTGGCTGAATAAATGTCCTCATTTCATCATCAAATGAGAAGAATCCACTGGAGTTGCTCTGCAGTGTATTTCTGCGGACCAATCTCTTGGATGAGGCCCTTGCAGGCTGTTCTGAATACATCTTCAAATTGTCTTTATGAAGGAATGTCCTCATATCTCGTCATCCGATGAAAAAAATCCGCTGGAGTTGCTCTGTGGAGTGTGCCTGCGAACTGACCTCTTTGATGAAATCCTCACAGGTTGGACTGGATGCACCTCAAATTGTCTTTGTTGAAAGGACTCAACTTGCTGGATAAATGTCCTCACATCCTCATGAAGTGTTGAATTGTTGGGAGAGAATACACCACTTCTGTTCCGCAAATTGTAGGGAGATGTGAAACTTCTCTGTAAAGGTAAAAAGACCAAAATCTGGTGTTGAAAGCAAATTGACAATGTAATAACAAGGATGCTAGCATTAAAAGGAGAGCTTGAAAATGTATTAAAATCAGGAGAAGCTAAAATATTCACATAAAAAATGACTGAATTCAGAAAAAATAAACCTTCGTCTTGATATTTTATTCATAGCAGTAGTCTATTGAGTGTTTCTAATGCCTAAATCATAATGAAAAAATCAATAAAAGTTTGATAATTTTACTATCTTTAGCAATATTGCAAATAATCAAGTTTGAGAAAATTGGTCCTAGACATTTATTATAAAATGTAAAACAATTTAATTTTTCCTTCAAGTAAATTGTAGGTGCCAAAAAGATGTCTTTTGGCTGTAGATCTAAAATTATACAGTTTGGCCAAAAACTAACATGGTTATTGTATTCAGCATGCAGATCTGCTCATTAACTTTTTTCAAAACTGATGAGTTGAAGCACTACCCGTTTTCTCTCTATACACTAGACAAAGCATCAGGGTTTGCATTATCGGGCAAAAGCACAAAAATGCATGGTAGGGTCCATCACACTTTGAAGATCCACCAACATTAAGGTGATTTCCCTCAATCACTCTTTCTAACGACCAAAATAAATCGAAAATCGAAGGTCCTTTTGGGGTAAACACATGCCTCAAGGAAGTCAAATTGCGAATTGTGGAAACTCATGTCAATAAAGCGCTGTTTTAAAAGTTTGATGAACAAACATGGCAGTGACATCATTTAGTAATACAAGTAAACTCATTGGGTGATAAAGAACAAATGAAACAAAGAAAGTTAATAGAAATAGGACGTCATATTATGTAAACTCAAGGACCGTTTTTGCTGATTTTTTTGTATGTGTTTTTGTTGACTAACAGAGTTAAGTGGGAATTACGCATTTTGAACTTTTTTGTCAATCACTTTCTCACTTTTTGAAAATTAGCTGCACTTTTTTGCTGTTTTAAATTGCACTTAATACCAGTGCTTACACTAGACCTTCCAAGGCCTGTTCCTTCCTTTATTTTATGCAAGGAATGTTCAGGTTTCTTTCTTTTATTTATGGTAGCTTACATTGCTTGGTGTAGACTCCCTTGATGGTCTATTTTTGCTTCCCTTTGGTCTTCCCCGTCTCCTCTGAGTGCTATTGGCAGTACTTCCACCACTACTGGCCTGAGATGTGGATGGTCTCATGAATGCTGAGAAAAGAAAAACACGGGAAAAGCTGGTGCAGTTTGCTAGAAATTATATCTTCAATCAGAACATTAATCCGGTAATCATCTGTTGGGGTATGACGATCATGAGATGTCAGCTGACCAAATTGCCACAATTGCCCAAGATTGATGTGCTTGGAGAAATCTTGTAGTTGTCTGCTCCGCAGCCGAAGCATGATGATGATGATGAAGAAGTGCAAGTCTAAAGGTATGTTCATACTTAAACAGTTGTAAATGAGTAGAATGCCAGCTGTGAGCTTATCATGCAAAACCCAAGTGTGAACGTAAATGAAAAAAGTATCTTGGATAATGTCTTGGTCATGACTAGAATGCACATCCAATTGAATGAATATAGGAATACTAAATTGACCCAAGTCCATGCTTCCCTACTGAGGCCAAAAAAGTATATTGTCTTTATGATGACTATAATTGCCATTCAAAAATCAATACTCGGCATTGATCATCACTTCCTTTTACATGTGAAGGCAGCATGGACTTGAGTCAGTATGGTTTTCCTATATTCAATTAATTGAGTCATTCACACTGTGTGTGTCTCACCCATAAGCCACTAGCGTTTAACATTACTGGGTCATGTGTGAACGCAGTAGAATTGCTAAAAATGGTCAAAACTTGCTCACAAAACTAAACACAGCATGTGTGGACACAGCCTAAATCACAAGACTTGGAAGATCCTACTGTATTTGTCAACAGTACTTGTTTTTAAAACTGCAAAACAAAATAAATTTAACTCACTTGATGCATTGAGTGTGGATGAATTAAACACACTACTCGTATCTGGTGATGTGCCGTACGTTGGCGTTGACATATTAGCAGAATCATCTGGTGTCGGTGTAGATACCCTAGTGGCAGGACCGGCTGTTACATAGCTCTCTACTGACTCGGTGTCATCAGCATCAGCTTGGTACGTGATCTCAGGGAGATAGGTGTGGTCACTATCACTGGTTGCTTCTTCATCAGAGCTGTAAGCACCAATAGCTAGTGGCTGAACTGAAAATGGAAATTTATGTAAGGTGTTAATGCAGTAATACAGGTAAGCAAAAGAGGAATCAATACTTTATTTTGGAAACCGTTTTAACGGTATGGGAATGGCTGAAATATTGTGTGTTACTCATCAAGCGCAAACGAGTTACAGCACATAGGGTTATTTTTTGTGACAGAATTTTTCGCAAAAGGCAACAATAATGAGCTTTTCACATATGTTTAATTTGCGTATTTTATAGACCTATATGTTTGTGGAGGTTATATTTGTGGTTAGATGATGATTCTATATAGCCCCTTTATTCTACCTCCATTTTTTTTTTGGATGCACATTGAAAATGCAATTTCTTTTTGTAGGTTTGTTTGTTTGTTTGCTTATCATGGTTGGTCCATAGGGGACATATGGGGTCCATGACAAAGGCATAGAACTTAAAATAAATAAAATAAATGCAAGGGATTTATAGTAGGCTTTTTCCTCCCTACTTGTAATTAATTGCACATGGCTTCAGCACACTTTACAGATGTTTGCTGATCACTGGCTCAAGAAAGCTTCATTCCACACCAAGCATCATTTCAGGTTCTTCTGCAAATTCTAAGGGGCTGTACCTTGATCAGCCCACATATGCACCATCGCTACCAAGATCAACTAACCTGAGTTTTGTAAGGGTTTCCTCAAGATAATTAGCAGTTCTTTGTCTAAGGAAATTTCAAGTACACTCAACTTTGGCACCAGCAGGGTTTAAACTTGGGACCTTCCGCACCACAAGCGAGCGCCTTACAGTTTGAGCTAACTTGACTGCTTTACGCACATGATATAAAGCACAAGCCTGGATAGCCCATAAAGGATGAATAAAAAAACAGGATGGCAAAAGTCCATTTCCTTCTCAAGTTGGCAAAAATGTATGAAATAAAAAGTACATGTTGTTTGTGCATCTAGTTAAGATATATGTGGTACTGCTACCTACTGAGCTTGTTTCAAAAAAAATCTGGAGGTGTAATAACTTGGATTTATCATGAAAAAAAAACCACAACAGTGCTATAATGAAAACAAAATGGTAGCAAGTACAAATCCCCTTTTTTAATTCCTAAATAATGATATTTAAGCCTGTGCAATATTAAACATTTCCGATATCGCTTGAAAATTATCAATATCTGGGGCCGATTTCACTAACATTTAGCGATGGTCGCTAACCCCGTTTTGATCCCTAACTCCAAAAGTGATCGCTAAATTGTTAAGAATACTCGCTATTTGGCGATCATTTTGAGAGTTAACGATTGAAATAGGGTTAGTGACCATCGTTTAATGTTAGTGAAATCGGCCCCTGGTTTTCCTTCATGACTTGCCAACCAAAGATATTACAATGCCAAAATGAATGCAGCCAACATCTGTGTTGTTATTAGGCAGTTTCAAAATATCTCATCTCTGAATCGATTGTACAGACTTAACCATGCACTTTTTGCATTTTCTTATCAAAAGAGCATTAAAATTTAACATGTTTTTAAAACAGGAAACCTGAAATTTCTTTGCTTATACCTGATTGATATTTCAAAAATTTCAATATCTCTATATACTGATGAGTTATTGCTCAGGCTTATACCATTGTGATACATCTGCTCATTGCTTATAATGAATCTGTTCTGATCTTCACCTCTGAACAGATAGTGGATGCAGCCAGTTGATCAGAAAGTTAAAGCAATAGGCTCAAGCTCCCTTAAAACTGAATTACCAGTACACATGAACACAAAAAATTTTGACAGCTTGATTTTACACTAGCAATGACCATGCAATAAATTTTGAGCTTTTCAACTGATAAAACATTGATGAATTTTGATATCAAGCAAAACAAAACAAAAACAAATAAAATTAAGATGTAACATGCTCCAGGCATTTGTGTTGTTTACCTCCTCGTTCTCGCCTGAAGAGAAGCTTTTCACCTTTTCACATCTTGTGCATGAGTTTAAAGGTCACACATAACTCACATGATACTTGTGAGCTTGCAAGATTTGACAGTTCTGTTGCTGTGTGACTTAGTGATCTATTTGATAGGTTTGATGTTCAAGCATGGTGCGATTTAATTTGGTCCCGCCCAGAATAAAAAGGTTTTTTCAGATGTACTATAACTGGCTTAAGCCAATTTCAATACATCAATTATGATGCTACAACCATAAACTCTTAGCAATGACCAGCACCCATTCCATAATGAAATGCAATATAAGCAGTTTGTTTAGAATTTAGAAATTTGGTGAAACAAACTTTTGAATTTTTTACAGCATCCTCGTTAGCTTCTCGTTAATACTATCACAGTTTTGTCGCTGGTATGAACCTACCTGGAGCGTCTATGAAGTCTCGGGATTGATGTCTTAAAGCTTGCATTGGAGCGCCCATAGCTATTGACGCATGGCTGGTTGTTTTTAGAGCAGACATAATGGTTGGATGGTCTGTGAAAGTTTGATAGCAAGCACAAATGTTGGCAAAAAATGAAAAATAAAGCAGAAATAAAATGTCATGATCATGCAGGAAGGATGCAGTGACAGACTTACTATGAGGTTGAGTAGGTGAATACTGCACTTTGGCTAAGACAGAAGCTGTAAATAATAGTATTGTGGTTGAATACATATTCAAGCTAATTTCTACAGGATATACTACCAGTTTGTAGTCTACAACCTCTTTTAAATGGCCCTTACGATTCAGTGGGTCAAAGTTATGATTGTACGTCTATTCTAACTAAATTGTACAGCTTCCCCTATCCTTTTGAGGCCCAAACTTGTTTTAAATGGCCTTTATGCTTCAGCAAGACAAAGTTATTGATGTATGTCTATTCAAGCTAATTTGAATACTAATCCATCCTACATCATAACTTTTTTGAATGACCGTAAAGATTCAGTGGGTCAAAGCCATGGTATATTCAAGCTAATTAGTATGGCCATCCTTCCCCTTTATAGGCAACAACTCCTATCTAAATGGTCCTTATGGTGCGTTTACACTGTGATGACTTGTTTCGACGGAGGGTTACGTATTTGCAACTAAAAAGTTGTAACTGAAAGCGACTGATAGTAACGATTGTGTGCTTGGCTAGCAGCGTGTGTGAGCGTTAACTGACTTTAACTAACGATGACGGGCGTAAAATTCAAAACTGCAATACGCAGGTCTACGTTGCTTGTCGTTACCCCCAATTCATCACAGTGTAAACGCACCTTTAAGACTCAGACGGTCAAAATTATCTAAAGAATCTAAGAACTTGTACGAGTGACCAAACAAGAATACAAAATAAGTCTTCAGAATACACTTTTTGTATTCTGAATACACTTTAATGTATTCCTCCGATATGAATACAAAATTATTTTTGGCATGTTCAGGATTTATCAATTTTAGCATTGCAA
>JXSR01S014190.1:18424-34112 GCA_000969725.1 Ophiothrix spiculata | reverse complement strand
ACATGTTATTATGTATTCAAACTACTTATTAGTAGTTTGAATACATATCATTTTGTATTCAAACTACATAAAAAATGTATTCATACATGTATTCGGAATACAAGTTGATAATACTAGAGGAATACTTCAAGTCTGGTAAGGGATATACCAAAAAAGTTATTATGTAATTATTTTAGGGTGGATACCTGACTGCTGACCTTGAAGTATGCAGCAAGCAGCCGATTAAAGCACATAACCAATATGATCATACGGGGAAGTAAAAATTAGTCCGTACTTTCCAAATCATAACTAGGTACCTAATTTTGCTGAATATTAAAATGAACTTACGTTCAATGTTTGTCCATTTAGTATCACCAAAACATGCCAAGAATAATACCAAAATCATTAACGAATCATGTACAAAAAATATCAATATGCAGTGATTTGGCCTTAATCAATCCTAATCAATCATTATTTGGAGAGTTCCAAGTATTTCAAGAAAACAAAATTCACTGATATTTCCCTGATGAAGTCTCAAAATTCCTTGATAATTTTTTCAGTCTCGCTCTCGGATGATTAAAGTCTTGGTCTCGGAAGGCCTGGTATTGGTCTTCGATATTGTTTTGATATGCAATGAAATATAAGAGTCTCACTGACTACTTTTGATTTTTGGGACAATCAAAATTCCCTGACTTTGCCTGATTTGAGGCAGTTTTTATCAAATTCCTTACTTTTCCCTGACTGGAAAAAAGTAAAATAACTATCCCTGATTTCTCTGATTTCCCTGATAGACTGGGAACCCTGGCTTGTCTCTTACACAATACACAGCCACCAATTCACAATGTTGCAGAATACAAGAGATATGCTATGGATATTGTAACAGTCCGGTTGCTTGCTGCATACTTCAAGTTTCAGAGTTTAGGGTAGGGGAAATCAACTTCTGGGGCATCAATTCAACGTTCTGCACATAATGTTACAACAACCATTCAAATACTAAAGTCAATCTCAGAAATTAGTGCGTGTTGTCAAGTAGTACTCTGCGCCGTACGCGACACACTGCAATTCAGGCAGTTGGATGTGATAGGTTGTTCCCGCGATCGTCACGCCAAGTTCTTGTCACTGGGGAAAATTGACCAGTCATAACGATCGTCCTGCGTCAGCTTTGTCAGGTGATTTAAATTCTGAATTACGCGTACGCACGGACTGCGTAGAAGCGCAATTGTTTGAATATTCTGGACGCGATTTTCAGGGAGCTTGTTTATAAGATAGACTCTCTGCATGGAAGTTGTGGCAAATAGGTAGCTAAGCATGTGTGCATGGTTTCAATATTTACACATTACCACAAGATTTGATGCATCATTGACATAGAAAGAAAAGAAAAGCAATACGACTATACTGGCATTAATGCAAAAAAATTTGTTCTATCAGAAAGAAAACCATCTGCACAATGACTTACCTAGCTTATGCCTAAGTTCTGAATTTTGCCTCTTGATGTCAAGTAGTAATTTGTAATTAATTTGCCCAAAATCTTTGAAGCGATAAGCACATATGGCAAGAACTACGAATGCAATGAAGCAGAAGAACTGACGTGATATCCACATTCTGTTGTATAACAGCTCCTAATCATGGGTACAAAAAAAAAGGATGAAAAAGAAGAAAAAATAACACAAAATGTAACATAGTGTAGTTTGAATTGCTACTTATTTATTACGATATATACGATTTAAAATGTGTAAAATTTGGAACAATTGATTAGGCAGATAGTCCTATTAAACACTTCTAGATAGGACACATCTTGACAATCCGCCGTGTCAAGTTTACACTAAATTTGGGTTCGTGCCCCCTAGGTATATGTCAGAGAATATAATAATCCTGCCAGATGCACAGATATCACGGAATAGAATTGTTACCTCTGATTGACTAATTGAGGTAGTTCCATGGTACTAGTACCATAGCATAAAACCTCACCCTTGAATAGAATGATAATTTTCACAAAACATCTCAATACAGGTTATTAGGTTATACATGAGGTTTTAGTTGTCACCTGGCAACCTGCATCTCCGATATATTGTCGATGTGTTTCTGAACTTGCCAAGTCCATGAAAAATAGATGTTTAAGTGCCATGGATTTATAGGGAGATACTTGACTTTGTATACCGGCCCATGTAATGGCGTTGTCAGCCATGGAGCTCAAATTGAGGGTATTCAGGTCCACTCAGTTCTCGTCAAATCAACCCTGAGTGCCGAGAATCGGTTGCGCGTGGAGACAAACCGTGCACCTTACACTTTATGCAAATAATAAGCCTACCTGCACGCAAAGCATGTGTGCGCATTTTCAATATTCACACATTACGACAAGATGCAATGCATCATCGGCAAAAACCTGAATACCCCCAATTTTATCTCAATGCCGGAATAAAAATGGCAGCGAGTCTTGCATCTCCCCCTGTAAATCTATGTTCAGTGCACAAACATTTTACAGTATTTTGGAAATTTTGGAGCACTCTATTAATTGGCATCCAACAAGTTTTACACAATTTACTGTGAAGGAGTACAAATGCATTTTACTCAATAAAGCTGAATAAAATAATTTAAAAGTGTGTTTCAGGCATACAGTTTGATATAATCTGGAACATAAAATGATACGATATGATATAAGCATGCCACTTACTTGATCCAAATCAGTTGCACCAAATATCAATCTTTCCACTACCCAATCCACAGCTAAGATGGCAAATATTGGCAGTCTAGCACAAGCAGTACGAGGTGCTGAAGTCATCAAATATGATATAATAATAGCACTTACTTGGTCCAAATCAGTTGCACCAAATATCAATCTTTCCACTACCCAATCCACAGCTAAGATGGCAAATATCGGCAGCCTAGCACAAGCAGTACGAGGTGTTGAAGTTATCAGATATGATATAAATATAGCGACGGCAAAGAAGATGAAGGAATTGAACCAGGTGAATTCTCCCAAGACAACACGCTGGATCTCTGTTACACGATTGAAGGTGGCATCTAGTTGTGCTTGCTGGGTCTGTAACAAAATATTTTATTAATTACAGAGGATACAAAATGGTTTTGTTAAATCCATAATTAAAACACAACTAGTTTTAATGCATAATACATTTATTTATGAGTCCACACCGCTAATAGGTGCCCACTGATAGCATACGACGCAATGACGACGTCATTACATGTCGCACCGGTTGACCTAAAGCATCTCAAAAACTGTTAAAATGCAGCTTGAGTGCCTTATTTGTGGTCTAGATTTCTACTTTAGATGTGTCTTTGTAAATATTGATGAGAAACACTTTGTTTTTCCCAAACATGTGTAGATATTTAGTGATTTGCCCATGACTTTAGGATCGCAAAATGATCTAGAAGTACCGGCTGTCCGTAACATGGTAAATCTTTGCGATAGTCTAGCAAAACAATGAGCTGCTGAATCCATAATGGAATGCATCTAAATTGATAGGAAATGTTATCTTATTTTAGAATATTAAAGGTTTTAATGCATTTTCATTCCCTGAATGTGAAATTTTGGGCCAAATATCATGGTATCTTATATATAAAAGAATAGGAATTCTGTGATAGAAAAGGGTTCATATTCTCTCAAACGATCATGTGAAAAAAATACTTTAAAGCATCCAGACCAGTGTTCTCGCTTAGGACTTTGAGCTTATGCATATTCAACTAATTTTGACAAAGTTGAAGAGGTATTTGCGCCAAAATTAAGTGCTGAAGCTGAAAATTAGCTAAATAAAAGTAAGAATAAGCATCGTTTGCACATTTTTATCCCCCTGGCTTGAAAAATAGAAGGGGGATTATGGCATAGTAGTGGATGTCTGTTTCGTCTGCGTCGTCGTGAAAAGGGTTGACATTTGCCTCTATCTCCGGAACCGTACGGCCTACGGTAACGAAACTTGGTGCCATGAAGGGCAACTGTGCAACTTTTTGGGGGTGTGGTCAAGGTCATTCAAGGTCAAATCGTCATTTGAGGTCAAATCTCAAAAATGTTCAAAAAGTTGACCTGAGGTCATCAGAGGTCATTTCAAGGTCACGGCTATAACTCATGAACCCTTGACCCTATATGGATTAAATTTGGACCATGGATAGCTCTTGACCTAAGGTCATGGTCAGTCACGGTCAAAAGGTCATTTGAGGTCAAATTTTCAAAAATGTTCAAAAAGTTGACCTGAGGTCATCTGAAGTCATTTCAAGGTCACAGCTATAACTCATGAACCCTTGACCCTATATGGATTTAATTTGGACCATGGATAGCCCTTGACCCAAGATCAAGGTCAGTCAAGGTCAAACGGTCATTTGAGGTCAGATTTTCAAGATGGTTTTAAAGCTGACCTGAGGTCATCTCAAGGTCAAAAAATTGACCTGAGGTCATCCAAGGTAATTACAAGGTCACATAACTCACAAACTCTTGACCGTGCATGGAATAAACTTGGACCATGGATAGCACTTGATCCAAGGTCAAGGTCAAAAGGTCATTTTATGCTGCTTGGTTAATCCATGTTTAATTACTAATCCTTTAATGTGCTTGTAGGACATATTGTTTAAAACAATTCCTACTAACAATTGTCTGCAATCATCATCCATTCTTAAACAATGCATTCCTTCTCACTAAACATGTACATATTTTGGGATCGCGTGGCCAGGGGGATTGCGTGGATCCATGAACCAGTATTTTTTAAAGAAGCCTTTTGCGCCAAATTTTCCCGGTTTCTGTGCCATTGGCGTGCCATATGGCCTTACCAGGAACACTGATCCAGACTATGCAAGGAAAAGTTATCATACAAAAGTGGGATACAATTATGCCAATATCAAAAATTCATTCCAAAAATAGGCTGATTTGGTCAGAAAATAAAGCACAAATATTATTAGGTCGAAGTTCTACATAGCAGTGATTGAGAAATATGTAGAAATATCCAAAAAAAGAAAATCGTCATTTCTACACAAATATTATTAATTACAACATCTTGTATTAGTTTCTACAACCTGACACTACAAGGCATGCACTAGTGATGTGTCAAAGACCAGCTGAAGTCAGAAAGTTGCAACTCGTGAATAGGACACAATCTGAGTCACATGTTCAAAATTCATGGGAACAAAAAGACTCAAGACTCGGGAACATCACTGCTATCATGGCTATATTAAGACTTAAAAGCTTTCTTATATCTCTAAGCTTACCTCTGTATTTTCTTTCATTTCGCTGAATATTCTCTCAATATCTTTGGTATTAGCCTTCAAAGACTCCTTGAGATATTCTTCATTCTTCAGGATTTCTGCTTGTTGCTCAAGAGAATCGGTCTGTTTGGCTAGCATCTCTTCCTGAATTTTGCTGCTCTCATCAAGCTGTTCTGCAACGTTCTCAGAAGTTTTGGCCAGGCGTGATACAGTGTTTTCAGTCTGCTCGTGCCAAACCTGCATTCAAAGGAATAGGTAATATAATATAGATATGTGACTGTAGTATATACACCATGGTATCCGACATGAGCATATATTTTAAAGGCTTCAATTGAAATAGATTCAGCAGGATTGTTCACAAAGTCAATAATATATAGTTCTTGTATCAAATCCAATATAAAAATTTGAGTTAGTACCAAATTTTTATATTGGATTTGATACAAGAACTCTATTCTATATCATTGATTTTCAAAGCTGTAGTGTTCGCGTCTAAGCTCAAGACTCTGATGATGCATTCATGAATTAAATCCAATAACAATATATTCAGTTTAAATATTACTTTTCTCTGGTATATGCAGCTTTTAATTGTGTTCTGGGGGAATGGTCATTGGCAGCATTTGATTGATAAATTTAGATTGCTATCAAAACTCTATAGGCCCATTTATCACAAGCAGAATGCCATTACACAATATGAAAAGATACAATTCACTAACCTGACTCTGTAAAAAGAAGCAGATATCCTGAGTATGCGTAAAGAATTCAGTGTAGGCATTGAATGCTGCAATATCTCCCTCCATCTGCTGCAAGCAACTCTTTAAATCTTCTCCATCATCACATCTGTAGCTCTTCATACCTGCTTTCTCCAGATGACAGGTGGTAAATGATAATGCTAATCGACTCTGTTCATCATCTGTCAGCTGCTTGCACCCTGTAGGAAAATCAAGCATTTGTTTAGTATTTGACATTTTCAAGTCTCAGAAATAGAAAACGGCAAGCTGGGTTTGGGTACTTGGGTCTCATGCTCAGCCTTACTTGGGTTATATAAACTGTTTTTGATGTAAACTTTGTAGCACTTTTGTCTAACATTACCTGCACCTGTCAAACTTAGTAGATGGACTTGTCAAACTATGATAAAGTTTTCTCTACCATTAAAGAATTTCACCAGGAATGTTCATAAAAACATTCTTACATTTTCATATAAAAATCCAAATAGAAAACTCACTATGTTCTCCAGATATAGTCTTCCTCAGTGGATTGCAACATTTGATTGAACATCATACTCAACCGAGGAAGACAGAGGAAAATGACTGTTGAAACTGTTTGGTAATCACAGTGAGTTTTCCATTTGAAAATTCAAATATGTCCTCTTACCAATTATGCTCATTTCTAAACTCTATCTTAAAACTAAGCTCCCTGAATATACCCTTAATGTATATGACCAATTGTTGGTTGCTAACCTGATAGTAGCAAGCAAAGTTTGCTAGGGAAAAACAGAAGCTGGGCATTTTGAGCATGATTGTAAAAATAATGAGTTAATTAGGTCCAAACATGTATGAGTTTTTAAGCTATTCTCTAGCCTTTATTTTAATCTTTAGTGGTATGCTCTTGAACTGAGAGCACAGTAGCCCTGAAGCCTCCCACTGTAGCTACAATCCCACTAGCTTAAAGGAGCTTGTCCGATTTTTCGAATTTTAATTTTCAATGTCGTATGAAAGATGACCACTCAAGCGGTCTAAATTTCAAATTTCAACTTAATCGGTCAAATCGTTTTGATTTTATGGGCAAATTTGTATTTCAGAGTTGCTATACATTACTATGTAAAATTAATTATGGTTACCATAATTAGACACATTTTCATTTATATCTCCAAAACGGAACATAACTCAGCCGTAAAATTTCACATGGCTTGTGAGAAAAATATGAGCTACATTTTGGTATACCAAAATCTCAAAAAGTTTGAAAAAATGTTGAGGCAATCGGACCAAGCTCCTTTAAAAACTGCCCATATTGATGATGATACATACCTTGATGTACACGCTGGAGTGCCCCAGTCCAACATTTCCCATACCTAGGATTCTGACTGAATCTTTGTAATTCAGTCAACTGTTTTTCTCCATTGTCATAATTTGCAACAGGAGCTGTGTACTCGGGATAGTCCTCACCTGCATTGGTCTGTATGGTGAAAATATCAAAGAAATATAAATTCTAGACTAGAATGATCACTAATGTTTATAATCTGTGTCATGTTTTTAATTTGTGTACTTCACCTTTGATTCAGGGGTGTGAGTGGCAGGTGATTAAAAGAGCTGACTAGATTATGCAGACGATGTCGCCCTGACCGCAGAACTTATGTCTTCTGCTCAAGATCTACTAGTTGCATTCGAAGAATCGGCGGCTAGGGTCGGACTAATGCTCAATGCAAAGAAGACCGAATGCTTGATCCTCAATGAAACATCTGATCATCCTCCTATCCGCTCAATGAATGGAACTGCCATCAAGGAAGTAGACGACTTTAAATACCTCGGGTCATATGTACTTGATAGCAAAAAGGACTTCTTGACAAGAAAGGGACAAGCATGGATTGCCTGTAACAAGCTTGATGTCATATGGAAGTCTGATATTAGTATATTACCAGGGCAACCAAGATTGAATTCTTCAGGGCCTGTGTTGAAAGCATCTTATTGTATGGCGCAGAAACATGGACTATGAAGAAAGAGCTTCAAGACCGCTTAGATGGCACCTACACCAGGCTACTAATGCGCGTCCAAAATATGTCCTGGAAACAACATCCAACTAAGCATCAGATCTATGGTGATATACCCCCCATCTCTACAACCGTGGCACAGAGGAGAGCCCAGTTTGCTGGTCACTGCTTTCGAGCCAAGGACCAAATCATATCAGACCTTCTTCTTTGGAGACTGCCATGTCCAAACAGAGGCTGTAGACCATTAACGTACCCTGATACCATATGTAGAGATACTGGCTTGAACTTCAATGAGCTTGGAAGTGCAATGTGTGATAAAGATAGTTGGAAAAGATGTGTGTCATGGATCTCGACGGAAGTCGAAGGATGATGATGATGAAAAGAGCTGAAAATGGTGACAAAATGCCAAAAACAGGCTGAAAATGAAAGAAAAAGCTGAAATTATGACTCTTTTGAAGCCATTAAATAAGCTGAAATAAGCTAAAAAGCTGAACTCTCACACCCCTGTTGATTAGTCCATCCAGATGGACCTCGCAAGTGAATGCGAATGCCTACGGCGCTCGCTTGTGAGGTCCATCTAGATGGACTGCCTTTGATGTGCAATTAGGTGCAACTTACAGATGATACTGCAAGGAAAAATTTCTTTATTATTTTTTACACAAAATGATATATTACTTGACACCAGAAAGAGCTTCTATACAGGTAAAGGGAACAGTCTGTATTTGTGCCAGACTCCACTATTACTATTAGGGGTCACTTCAAAACTCAACTGGCAGTTGACCATCCGGAACGGCCGGTTCCGACCGGTTGCTATTGGTCTGAACAATAACAACCACCCAGAATCGCTGGTTCTGGGCGGTCAACCGCCGGTTGAGATTTGAAGCAGCCCCTTACTATTTACTATTAATAATGTACTTTCTATTGACAGAACCACAGCCGCAATTACAATTTCAGACTTTTTGTATTGTGTTTTACTACAGAAAACTCAAGGCATTATTGATTTGTCTGATTGGTCAGTCTTAGTTTGTAGTAAGGGGATTATTACTGCTGCATCCCCTCACTTCAAGCTTGTTAGCTAACCTTCTTTAAAGTTAATTGCATGGAAGAATCCTAGTACTAATCTTATAATAAATTGAATTCATCATGTGAGTGCAAGAAAGTCTTATCTGCAATGGCTGGTTTAAATCATATTAATTTAATTCCTAGTCCCTAGAATGTGAAAAAATCCCTCAAATTCTCCCCTGTCATATGTCAGTGGCTCTTGAAATGGTTCCCCCAGAAGAACCATTTCAAGAGCCGCTGACCCAAGACCAGAGATAATACAGTGTGCAATCCAAATTAATGACAAATGGCGGCTATTGCAGATACGACTTTCTTGCACTCACAAGAAGAATTCATACTCAACCCAAATTCAAACAAAATTCTAATCATTTTCACCGAATAAATAGAATTCACATTCAAAACACAAACGCACTGCGGCAGCCAACAACATGGAAGTTACACAATGAGAGTTCAGCTTTTTTATAGTCGATTTGTGTTGATGTAAGCATGGTAAGTGACGTTTCATTTTGATATTTATCAATCGGAACTGCTCAAAACTCCCAACTGCACATGCTTAGTGGTTTGCATTAAGTGTGAATTCAGCTTTAAGTTAGCAGGATCATATGAGATTTAATGTCTTGAGCATGGATAATACACGCTCAATGTGGCACTTAGCCAAAAATCTCTAGTACCTACTTACCAATAACACTGTGACACAAATAACCAGATAGATTAAGAGTAAATAGACCCAAACATCTGGCACTGTTCCCATGATGCTCCAGATCTTGCAAGAAAAGCAGAATTGTTGTGCAAAGCTTGTTGTACAGAGCTACAAAAATGTACCACAGGTCCTTCGAATAAGAGTCTGTAAAATGGCAAATATAAAAAAATGCATATCACAAAATGTTAAGGGCAGAGTAATAGACTAGGATTTTGCATCAAACTTTCACCATCCAGTGTTGGACATAAGCTGTATTGCATCGCAAAATGTGACACGTTGTGGGTCGTTTGCGATCCAAATTCACAAGTGCAAAGCTTAAAAATGCTATGGAAAAAAAAAATACTTTCTGGTTTCACGCTATCAAAGAAATATGTAACTTGAAAATGTGTGTTTACAAGTCCAACAGAAATCTTAGCAAAAGGATGATAATCATGATATTTTTATCTTTCCAATCAATTTCTTGGCTCGTTTACTCTAGGTAGGAAAAGAACTATGAACTTGAAAGTTAAAGTTACGAATTAGAGAATAAAAGATCAGATTTCTTGTTTTGCCTGTCATCTATCGTTTCATAACGGATGGGTGTGTACATTATTTTGAGTAATGGACGCTACGATGCGATGCAATACAGCTTATGTTGAAACAGTCTGAAACCGAATGGCAATTTGACTGAGAATGCGGTTAATTGAGCCAGTCAAGCGCTGTTCCTTGCTTATGCACAATTTGGCGGAAAAGTATAAAATGCGTATTTCGTTGTTGTCAAGTAATAGTAGCGCGCGACAGAGTACAGTCACTATGCACCCGCGCATCCAGGCATGGCGCCTGTGTGGCGCAATCCCCTAACTTAGCCTAATTTTTAGGGTGCAAATAGACCTGTTTCCTTTCTGTACTTTCTTTAATCTATATGGAATTACCCATCTAAAAACCTGAGAAAAGAACCATGTGCAGCATAGGAGATAATAATATTGAGTTTTTGGTAGACTGACTTGTCAGTACATGTATACGATTTACATGAATATGGACTGACTGGGCTCCATTGACTCAATGGTTAAAATTTATACCTACATGACTATACTGTTTCCACCCGTTCCCCAAAAAACAGACAACAAAGGAAAATGATCCCGATGACCCCATTTTCATAGGCTTAATTCGTGGGTGGTGATTGGATGTAAATAATAAACATAAATAAATAGGCCTATGTAAGTCAATCACACGCTATTTGAGGGAACAATGTTTCTAGAAATACTGAACTCTGATCATGGAAATGAAAAATTGCTGTCACAATCACCGTGAAGAGGGACATGAAAGTACATATAAGTTCAAGATCAGTAATCCTTTTGTCTTAGGGCTCTTCCCTATATTACCAAGCCCTCTTTCCCCCAGGAATCCTGGCTCACTAAGCGCTCCAGATTAGACCAGGAAGGAGCACTGCTTTTTTTACAATACCTTTATTGACAACCCCTGCTTTTCAAGTAGTTTGAATCAATATGCCAATAAATCATATAGAAACTACATAAAATCATGCTCAGTGAAGCAGTTAAAAATCAATAAGGAGAGCTCCCTTTATGAATGGGTTTTAATGACATAGGATTTTCAAGTAGAAGAAACAAAAGAATTTTAGAGCAAGGCATCCTCCCTGCTTCATGCAGGATTCCTGTGTACCTCAATTTAGGGAAGAGCCCTTAAATAAAATTCCTTTTTACTCTTTCAATTTCAAATATTTCATTCCACTTTTATGTAAGGTCTAGGCATAGCAGGGACCTGCCGGCAGGGCTGGGGATGTAAAATTGGAGTGAAAATACAAGGCAATCAGAGTTGCAGGCGACAGAAATTTATGCCTGTGCTTAGGGCTACAGCGCGAGTGCTGCGGAATGCCGAGTGTGTATTTCAGATGGAAATACACACTCGAGCCGGGTGTATGGTTAATTTTGCTAATTTTTTGAACTTGAAGTCTCATTTAATGTTGCTCGAGAAACACAAGCCAAAAAATTTCCTTTGATTGCAGAGCTTGCTTCTGGCAGTGGTACCAATTTGCTCGAGAAACACAAGCCAAAAAACGAAGAGAGACAAGCTGTGTACTACAGCCTATCAGCCTATAAAATTTCAAGATAAATCCAATTTCAATTCCTAGAGAAAAAAAATCATTAATAAAATTTAAAAAAAACGTAGCAAGTTTGGCCTTAACTGATAACAGGATTTTTTTTTGGTAAGTTTCAGGCCCGGTTTCAGGTTTTTTCAGTGATACATACTGGCATCTCTCTATATCATTATGATATCAGCCACCCGGGGGGGGGGTACTCAAGTTAGGTTTTGGTAGGCGTGTGCCGCTGGGAAATTTGAAGTTCCACCCATGCATATACCAATTTTCAAGAAAAAGGGACCCATCCATATAGCATAGGCCTACCAAATTCCCATAATTTTGAGTCAAAAGTTATGCAATTTTGTTTGAAATTTAGAAAAAAATTGAAAAATTGCGCATTTTAAATTTGCCCCAAAATGGCGCAAATTTTAGAAAACTTTTGAAAAACAGACCCATCAACAAGTACCATATTTTGCAAAGAAAAAGGACAGACAGCCTGATTTTGCTAAGTTTGCGGCACATCCCCGTGATCACTTTTGTACCCTCCCCCGGGATCAGCCACCAAATCATCATATTTCATCTGTTTTGAAGAATAGACTAATTCTTATGTGATACTTTGAATAAACTGCCAACCCGCCACAGATTTACAGGGGAGATACAAGGCACGCCGCCATTTTTATTCCGGCATGGAGACAAAATTGCAGATATTCGGGTTTTTGCCGATAGCTTGCCGATGATGCATCGCACCTTTTCATAATGCAGGAATATTGAAACACGCACACACGCTTTGCGTGCAGGTTGGCGTATCATTCGCGTAAAGTATTATTTGCACAGGTTGTATCTACGCGTAACCAAGTCTCGGCAGGCTCGGAGTTGATTTTGCCGGGAACCGAGTTGACCCGAATACCCCCAATTTGAGCTCCATGGCTGACGACGCCATTACACGGGCTGGTATACAAAGCCTGGTATCTCGCCTTTAAATCTATGCAACCCGCGGCGGCGCCAAATTTTCACAGTAGGATACTGTGAATTAGCTGACAAAACAAAGTGATCTAATTCGCAGCACGGTACTCCTCGGATTAGACGACAACCTGATCAAATTCGCAGTACGATACTGCGAATTACCAACAACTCTATAGATCTAATTTGCAGTACGATACTGCGAATTAGGTAACAACCCGATCGTATTCGCAGTACTGCGAATAAGCTGGAATCGCGATCTTATTCACAGTACGATACTGCGGATTAGCTTGTAGCAAGATCTTATTCGCAGTATCGTACTGCGAATTAGTCCTGGCACCATGACTTGACTTAGTGTCAAGTCATGGATAATGCTATGTAGTAAAACTGCCATTTAAGCATGTCTGTACAGTACAGACCATCTGAGGTCGAAGTCCACACTTCAAATTCAAAATATTGAAGCTGTTCACACATTTTTTAATTAGTAAGCTCCTTGAGAGTCTTGTGCATCCTATGATAGGTGGTTTGTTAACATTTAGAATCAAAATGTGTGATTTTTGGGCCTAAACTTGCCTTGTATGTTGTAACATTGGGTTTCCGAATTTGACAACCTCAGATTTGTTTACGTCCAGATTTTTGATTTTTAATTTTATCTTTTGGTTTAAATTAGGTTTGTAATGATTCTACACTATTAAAAGATGTTGTCTAGCCCTATGCTGAGTGGAAATTTTTTAGGCTTTTAATTTTTCAAATATTTCATGTCAAAACTTAGAAAGCTTAAATGGCCAAAGTATTACACATAATAATTATTCCTGTGACCTAGGACCTATAGAAAAAATGTTTCCCAATGATAAAAGTTAATGATGGTTCACGGTCACAGCCCTGGGACTAACTGCGTATAGACACTTCTTTTTAAATCATTATTAGTTACTTTTAAAAACATCACCAATGGTGGCTCACTTCGGACCCAGATTTGCAAATGTTTGAGCAAAATATCCCCCCTCAGTATGCAAAACTATATCATCAAATCTTTGAAAAGAAATCATTTTTAATGTTCTTAATCTACAGTATTTACTTGGATCCATTTGAAACTTGATTGGAAGCCTTATTTTTCACGAAATTTAACCTAATCACCCTACTTCATGCACAGTTGGTTCTATTGTTATAGGGCCCAAAAATTCTAGCAATAAAATTGATGTATCTCTGCAACCACAAGTCTCAAAGAGCTCATTTATGGCTTGTTAGATTTCTTTCAATTAGCTCTTCAAAATGAAATATTTTTCATAATTATCAAAAAGACTTTTAATTTTTTATTAAAGGTGCAATTCATGATTTTAATGTCGCCTCTTTACTGAAAATTTCAATTAATTCCGACCGTTCATTTCCAAGTTACAAGCTTTTCAGCATTTTGAAAATCCCCATAGACTACTGTGTTGTAATTACTGTCGGGGCCCCGACAATAATTAGAAAATGACACATTTTCTCACTTTTCTCAAAAATGCAAGCAGATCTATATGAAAGAATGGTTTGGGGATCGTATTAAACATATACCACTTGAGGATTCTTATAAGCTAAAAAAATCAACTTTGATAGAGGTGACCTTGAGGGTGAAAAGTGGATCATGAATTGCCCCTTTTAGGGGCATTGGACAAGTTCAGCATCATCCCCAAACTTGTCCCCAAACATTTTGAGATGTTTGCATCATTTGAAGTATTACCAGTAATAATGAAAGCATGCAAAGTTCCATTGTCAAATTCAAACCCTATATATATACCAAAATATTTAGATATTCTATTATTTTTAATTATCGTTGTCGACAACGATAAATACTGCCCTCTATAGTTGAATTTTCAGAATTGGCCTTTTCAGGAGATCTAATGGAAATTCCAAATTTCTTTTGATTTATCTGCAATCTATGATGTGAAATGAATGGTTTACAAACAAATCTTTGGCTCTTTCTCATTGTATATCATCAATAAATATGTTTAGAGAATAGCCTCAGCCCTCATACCCAAACAAGGCGTTAAACATAGCCCCTCGTCCCTTTGTTACAAATGCCCCGGGCAAATGCCAATCAAACGATATTTCCCGAGTAATTGCCCATTAATCGATCGTTTTGATGTCCATGTTGCATGTTCTATAATTCTAATCGATCAATCGTATGTCTATCATTATGACCGAAAAGGAATAAGATTAAAAGCATAAATTTCCAACTTAGAAAATTCATTCCTGGGGTTGTCTTTTCTGGATTTTTTTCTCTCTCATTTATAAAGTGTTTCTTCTTTCCCTTTCTTTTAAATTTGTATAAATATTGTGTTTTGTTTTGCTTTTTTTGTTGTTAGGGCCTTATATGATTTTATTTTGATTATGAAATGAAGCTAAATGACCTCGAATTATACAATGCATTCTTTTTCTTAATTTTTTCTTTTTCGTATAGAAACGTTCTTTAGTTTTTTTCCGAGTCAGTGATGATGTTTGTTTTCTTATCGTAGGCCTAAGCCTATTTGTTAATTTGTATTTGTATTCATTTAATACATTATCAGCTTTTTTGCATTTCTAGTATATCGATTTGGCTCTTAAATATCGTGTTTTATATCAATTGATTGTGGGATTTATTAATACCGCCTTATGTTTGTTTTATCTAACAAAGATATTGAAAATTCATAAAAACTTATTTGAATCAACCTAAGAAAGGTATGATACAATGACAAACAAACACAAACTTTGTTCTTAAAAATATGGCCTATAGTCCTATAATATTTGCATTAAAATTTTTAAATAATCATTCCAATGAAGTTACTATTTTGATAGACGTGTATGACAGTACCAATTGTTTCCCAAGTGTAATGAATTGCATAGAGTCACTTTCCAAAATGCTTGACTAGGCACTAAATATCCATAATTTTTAATCATTTATCAAATAATTTTATTTTTAATTTGCACCATACATAAAAGTTAAGAAATTCATAATTCATTTTGTCACAATTGTTTTTCAAAAATG